>JAAIIK010000008.1:11638437-11651627 GCA_014706435.1 Silurus glanis
TAGGCATCACCAGAGTGAATATGGAGAACATTCAAGTCATTGCATGTGAGATAGAGGGAGGTAACTTATTTTGATAACCTGTATTAATGCCTTATCAAATTTGGTGACCCTGCTGTAAGTTTGTTACTGTTCACTTTTCTCGATATAAGAGAGAGAGAGAGGGTTCGGCATCACTAGAATGAATATGGAGAACAATAACAAATTTCAGTATTTTATTCAGCACTTTATTATTGAATAACAATTATTCGACAATAATCTAATCATATATATATATATATATATATATATATATATATACACACACACACACACACACAATTAACAGTCTAAAGCATCCGCATTTCAATACATTCTATTATTATCTTTAGTTCGTGGCGCATGCAACTGTTTCTTTGCAGTACGACAGCACTGTTCTGCACGCGCGTTCAAGGTAACGTGCACGGCGCTAGGCGCGTTCTCGCAACAACATTTAATGACCAGTAGACGCCGATGTTTGCATTTACGCTGTTTGCGTAGTGAACTTGTCTAGACGATCTATTTTAAGCTGCATTTTAGCATCAGCGCCCTCTATGGTCACAACATACGATGGTCACAGATTCTGGTGTAACACCGCCATCTTCCTCATGCCTGTTTACAAACAAAGGGTGAAACAGGAAGCTCCGGTTCAGAGGGTCGCGCGCTGGACTGGCCAATCGGTGGCCGTTCTGCATGACACAGACTGGGACATGTTCAGTCGCAGCTCTGATGACGTCAACATGTTTACGGAAGCGGTTGTGGGATTTATCGGGAAACCAGCGGATGATACGGTGCAGAAAACCAACATCAGAACGTTTCCTAACCAGAAACCGTGGGTGGATAAAACCATCCGCGACGCTCTGAGATTCCGCTGCGCTGCCTACAACACGGGGCTCGCCAACGGGGACATGGACGGGACAAGGCTGCGTCTTACAGTGTACGCAGAGCGGTGAAGGAGGAAACTGGAGTCACAGTTCCAACATGGTGGCTCTAGGAGCCTGTGGCAGGGACTAAGAACAATCACGGACTACAGAACATCATCTTCCAGAATGGGGAATGTGGACGCTTCTCCGGCAGACGAGCTAAACATATTTTACGCTCGCTTCGAGTCTGCAGCAAACCACGCTAGCGGCACAAACAGCATGCACGCTGAGAGACATGGGAATGTAAACACGTTCACCATCTCGGAGCATGACATGAGGAGGGCATACAGGAGAGTGGATACCAGGAAGGCAGGAAGACCAGATGGCATCACGGGTCGTGTTCTGAAAACCTGCACTGAACAGCTAGCACCGGTGTTCACCGAGATATTCAACCTCTTTCTGGAACAATCTGTAGTCCCCTCATGCTTAAAACAGTCCATTATTGTTCCTGTCCTGAAGATACCCCAGCCTGCCATTTCACATCTTCTCCATACAACAATAAGCCACATGGACTGTAGAAAAGGGTATTATGCAAAAATTATGTTTGAGTTCTACAGTTCAGCGTTTAACACCCCATTATCAAGTGTACTGATGACACTGTTGTCGTCGGTCTGATCTCCAACAACGATGAGACGGCCTACCTACAGGGAAATGAAATACCTGGAGAGAGGTTCCAGGAGAACAATCTTCTCCGGATCATCAGCAAGACTAAGGAGTTAATAGTGGACTTCAGCACAAAGCAGGAGCGGTCATACCACCCGCTAAAGATCAACAGGACCCCAGTCGAGAGAGTGGACAGTTTCCGGTACCTTGGTGTTCACATCATGCAAGACCTGTCATGGTCCTGTCACATCAACATCCTGGTGAAGAAGCCCAGCAGCATCTGTAAAGTCTGAGACACTTAACTACCCTCTCAGGTGCTAAGGACTTTCTACACCTGCACCATTGAAAGCATCCTGACTGGTAGCATCACTTCCTGGTTCGGGAACAGCACCATGCAGGACAGCCGATCCCTCCAGAGGGTGGTGCATTCAGCTGAACGTACAAATTACACAACTGTCACTTTAACACTGGACTGGCACTTTAATATTAGCACAGGGATACATTAGTGACACTCATAGTACTGGGACACTTTAAATTGCCTACTTTTGGCCTCTGGTCAGGATTTGTCCTTGCTTGTTTTGTTTGATATTTGATTTGACCAAAATTATTGAATTATATGAACTAAAATAAACTAAAATAATATACAAATGAATGTTCCTACTCATACATTGCTCATAAGCTCATAAGTTCATGTTTAAACAATTGCACGTCATGACATGTTATACAATTATAGAAGAGAAATTATTAATAATCACACAATATAGTTCCATCACCTCTAGCTTGCTTATTCTGGATAAATTAATAAATGGAAAAATTATATTTGAAAATATTATATATTTATATTTATATTATATTTATATTATTTCTGAAAAGCTGCTTTCTTACAATGTCTTTTGTTAAAAGTTTATTATTTATTATTATTATTCATTACCTCAAATAAAAAAATCCTTTACTGTGGTTGCATACTGTTTGTGTTATGACATGTTTACTTGAGCGCACATATACAATTTCTAGTGTTGAAATCCACTATTGAAATGCACCCGCAATGGTTTCTGATCACATTAATAATACTGTATTTATATGATTTTGAACAGTGAATATATACTTGAATATGATGAGTATAATGACAAAAAAATACCCAGTTGAGCAATTTGCAATTTAACAATTTCTTAGAACTGACGATGTTACAATATATCACCAGAAACCAATAAGACAATGATTAAAAAAACAACAACATACATTAAACAACAAAATGGATTAAAAGAATATTCATACTTTGGAATGACTAATTTAAGAATGTAAACAGATTATTTATTAATGATAATACTGTCTCCATCCAGTCAGAGGTAGATCTGTGTTTTTCTTCGGCAGAAAGTCTTCAGGACTGTGCAGTTTTGTTGTAATATGGGATGCATTTTTGGATTTATTATCTGCAAAAAAAAAATAAGCAAAAAGCAATAAAAACACCAAGTTGTTGTCTTATAAAAAATGTTTAACATCAAAATAAATATATACTTAGATGAGCAGTTAGTTAAAGCAGTTTTGTGCAGATATTTGTGTTAATAATAGAGGCAAAAACAAATCAAATAAAGATCAAGTCAAACAACACCATTAACAGAAATCTATATGGTTCATAATTACATCAGCCTTAACATTAAAACCACTGATAGGTGAAGTGAACAACATTGTTTACTATATAATATTGGTACCTGGTTACAGGTAGAATATATTATGCAGCAAGTGAACAGTTGGATAGATTAGTGGAAATAGTTATTGCCAAAGTTTTGATCGCTAGATGACTGGTTCAAAGCATCTTCACAACTGCAGGAACAATGCTCTTTTTGGAATCATGGGGTCTTGGCATCTATGTGGATCTTATTTATGTGGATATGTACAATCTACTGTACCTTAAAACTACATGCCAAGTACACCCCTCATGGCAACAGTATTTCTTTATAGTGGCAGCCTCATTCAGGAGCTACACTGCAAAAAATATTCAGAAATGGCTTTGAGGCACGTGACAGGGTGTTGACTTGGCTCCCAAATTCCCCAGATCTTAATCCAATCGGTTATCTGTAGAATGTACTGAACAACAAAGTTTGATTAATGGAGGCCCCAGCTCACATCTTAGAGAATCTGCTGCAAAAGTCATGGTGTCAAATATTACAGCACACCTTCAGAGGTCTTGTATAATGATTGTTTTGATGGTCAGAGCTGATCTCATGATATCAGGCAAGTGGCATTAATGTTATGGCTGATTGGTGTATATTTCTGCATGTGTAAATCAGTTCTTGTTCCTTTGCAGAAAGTCTGATGTTTTAGACTGCATTACAGACAGCAGTGTGCAAAGGTCTCAGAAAATACAAGTTTTATTATAGATGTTTATTTTATAAACTGCATTACTGAGTTAGTATAAAAACATTAATTTCCCAACAAAAATGTGACAGGAAATGTTCATATGTAGAAAGATTAATTGTTAAAACATAAAAAAAATAACGTAGGCGTGACTCGAATAGTCAAAGATTCTGATAATGCTGTAAATAAAAATATGAAAAGAAAGAATATTAAATATTTTTAACATGCATGAATAAATCAACCAACCCTGGGACCGAGTTAGATTTCACTTTCCATGATCCATGACCAACACAGGAGCATCGATATTTCGATTTCGATATTTAGCAATAAAGTAAAGGTATATTCTGTTCTAATTTAATTCTAAAGATCTTTTTTGTTTGTTTTTTGGTGCATCGTTGTAACACTGTACAAACTGCGCAAACACAACTACCGCCAAAAGCTTGACAATGAGACACAAAAAATAGAACTTAAATATTAATACTGCTATGTTCCCATAGGAGGCAAAGGCGTATGATGAGTGCATAAAATATGAGAATTCTATTTAATTAAATTTGCAATTAAATGGCCAGTTTTATGAAAATAGAAACAAACCGGAGAGCTAGCAGGGGAGTTTGAGTGAATAGACTAATCTGTCCTAAACTGTCAATTAATTGTTAAAGGAGTTTCTACCTTGGCCTGTTTAAAAACAAACTGATCAAGTAACACAGCAGCTTCTGACATGGTGAAAACATTTCTCTAATTGAAATAAATATCAATGCAGGACGCGGTCACAGTCAGTTTACTCAGCATCAAGGAAGGAGATAAATGGAAAACCATCTTCTACACCACCAGGGGGCACTACAAGTACAAGGTGATGCCATATGGCCTGAACAAGCACCAGTGGTGTTTTAGGCATTTATAAATGCGATTTTTAGAGATGTGCTGAACAACATAGATGTTATTGTGATATATTCCAAGCGTTATGACCTCCACGTAAACCTTGTTCGCACTGTGTTCCAACGCTTGTTCCAGCACAGTAAAAGCTGAGAATAGACTCCAAGAAAGTGGAGGCAATGACTGCATAGCCAATGCTAGCTAATATCAAGGAACTGTAATGATTCCTGGGTTTTGCAAACCTCAACCATCATTTTATTTTGAATTACAGCCCTGTGGCCAGTCCCCTCACTGCCTTACTCCAGGGGAAGCCTTGTAAACTTCAGTGGTGAAGCCTCGTAAGCATTATTGGTCACTGTAAACAGGTTTTCGAAAGCCTTAAAATTCATGCCTTCAAAGGGCCTTCCCACTGCCATGGAGACAAAGTTACTAGTAGATAATGTTTTTAGAAACTACCAGGGCACACAATTCACATTCTGTGTTTTTCTATCCTTTTGTAGGATTCTAGTGATTTGGCTTTACTTCGGAATACTACCCACAAACTAACAGCCAAGCTGAAAGGGTGAATCATGAGCCGGGGGGTTTCTGTGGACCTACTGCAGCTGGGAACAACAACGGTGGAGTGAGTTCCTAACGTGTGCGGAATATGCCCAAAACTCGCTACTACATTCCTCTTCCAACCTCACCCCATTCCAGTGCATCCTGGGGTACCAACCACATCTCTTTCAATGGTCAGGAAAAACATCAGACATTCTAGCCATTAATGACTGGTTCAACTGCAGCAGGGAAGTATGAGAGAGGGCCGTTCGGCTCCAGCTGGGGCAAATGGTCTGACTGTCAACATGGAACATTGAGCTAAAGTTGCCAGGCAAGAAACTAAGCCCCTGTTTCACAGGGCTATTCAGGATAGTGTGCCAAGTAAACCCGGTAATGTATCGATTCCAACTTCCACCCCAGTATCATATTTCACCCTCCTTCTACATTTTCCTGCTCAAATCCTTGTTCATACCCCTTACTGTAATCAGTGCTTATGCTACCCGAAGTTGCAAAGTATCATGTTAGTTTTCTTCACCATACTGACCTTTCATGTTAATTGCTCTATTGTGTTTTGACCTGTTTTCTGTCCTTTGGCTTACATTTTGTTCTCTGCATTTTACAGACTTTGTTTGCCTCGCTGACTGGCTTTATTGTGCATCGGACTCTCGTCTGTTATTTCGACTCTGCTTTTGCTACCCGTTCTCTCTGTTCCTAGTGTTTATAATAAACTGCATATGGATTCCAACACTACTGACAAACATCCAGATTTGGAGAAGAAACTAATTTTGCAAGTTAAAAAAAAGCATGCTTACCAATCTGATGCACAGTCAGGTAGAACACACTGAATTTTACAGCAATAATCCAATATCATTCTATTCTAATCTATCTAGTAAGATCCCAGATGAGCCTCCACTTGCTATGTTCCCACAGAAGGCAAAGACCTAGGGTGAGTGCAGAAACAATAAAAATGTAAGATTGCAGGTTGATTGGTCAGTAGTAATAGTGGCTGTAATTAGGACAGAAAATTGGAGGTGGCTACTCTTTTTAATTTCCAACACACAGAAGGATGACTTGTATGTACAGATGTAAGACAATAGAAAAACAATAAACTAGGATGAAAGAGAACCTAGTCTCACCTAGGAAGGATAATTTGGACATGGCAAATAAAGGAAGCTGTTAAATAGGACTAAACTAGGCTTTATTTAAAAGGTGCTTGACAAATACATAAAAACAAAAACACAATCAAATAACTACACTAGGCTAAGCTAACAAGCAATACACAAGACAGCATATGACCATATTGTGTAACATGCAGGGGCCTGCGTTCTGCACCTTACAGCATCAAAATTATAATTTTTTATTTATAACAGAAATACAGTACATACCAGTACATACCTGTAATGTTCCTGAGAAATTTTCAGATCTGAATTTGTCCATAAACTGAGTTAAATCTCTCAAAATACTGGCTGGCCTGATTGCGGTTAACTCTTCCTCCATGTGATTGCTGTTTATGTCAAACAAATAAATATTTCAAACAAATTACTGGCAATAATTTTTTGTGACATTAACTGAATGTTTGTATACAATTTTCACTGTTAGATTTTATACAGCACTACTTTATGCACACTCTGAAACAGATTCATTTAGCTTCACTATCGTAATTGATTTCACTAATGCTTTTATCAAGTGTTTTGTTCAAGAGCCCATCAGTGGTGCTGAAACATCCTTGAGATTTGAACTCACAGCTCTCCATGCATTAGCCCAGATCCCAACATAAACTATAGCAAGAACCAGAGAGCCAATCTAGATTTATTAGAACCAATAAATGCAATGGTATCAGACACAAAGCTGAAAGACATATTGTCAATGAATCTACTTCCAAGTATTATTGTTATATAATATTATATAATAATTATTATAGTTTTTCATAAGTATAATTTCTCAGCACTTTTGTCTTCCCCTGGATGAATCACAAGTCATGACCGGGCATACAAAATATATCATCCAATTCTGTGTGTGTGTGTGCGTGTGTGTGTGTGTGTGTGTGTGTGTGTGTGTGTGTGTGTGTGTGTGAACTTACAGGTTCATCCATGTCTCTGTGATCAAATGTCTCAGTTTTTTTATATTTCCTGGGGAAAATTAATGTTAGATTTTATGATTTGAGTCTTTAGTAACAGTTGTTTAAAATGACAAAGCTTTTTTTTTCTACAGTATTACAACATAATGTTATTCTACAGTGTAAGTTGCATAATGCTTCAATAATTATACAATGATAAAATTCAGGGCATGTAACCGACATCTACAACATCAAAAGTACAGCAGATGGACATTTATCCAAAATATTCTTGAAATCATGTTTTCTACAATTAATCTTTTTCACATCTATGATATACACTGCCATAGGTCTCTCCTGATGTCCTCTCATTTTTGCACATTTGTGATTAAAATTAAAATGGTATCCAACACCAAGCAATTTCCTGACAACTTATGATAACTGGAGTTTAGTCACCCCTAGAAATTCAGTTTTACTCTTTTTTCTGCCTATACAAGATCCTGCCACAATATAAGTCTTTGACAAGGACACATTTTATTTTAGCCATTCAGTGGTAAATGGGTCAAATGGTTTATTTTATTTTTTGCATTTTCGATCACAGATTAGCAATTACTGGTCATTTTCATGGTTCCATAAATTGTGACAAGAGACTCAGACCCTGAAACTGCAAAGCGTGAAATCATTAAAACACTACCCTGTTTGACTACCAGGATCAGAGAACAAGCAGGCAGCAAATCAAGCTAAACACAAGGATACTCTATAATTGTGAATCTAGAAGTGATGTAGCTTCTAGCTTGGAAATGATGTTTGAAAAACATTTGCCTTCGGGTTAATAAAATAAAAAATAAAACTGTATTTTGTGTTTAGCAGATTTCCTTTATCATACATAAAATTTAGTTTTTATCTATGGTTATCGGTGAACATTTTGTAAAACATTTGGTGGTAACTCACCTGTGAAAACACACAGCACAGAGACACACTGCAAAGAGACACACTGCAACACATGCTGTTGTTACTGAGAAAATTATGACGAATAGACTTTTTCTGCCTAGTTGAGTCTCTGTGTTGGCAAACAAACCAAATACAACATAAACAGTAATCTGTATTTTCACAAAATATATTTTCTAATTAAGTACTTAAAAAAATAACTAAGATACTATTTCAAGATAATGTTGCTATTTCATTTCATTACTATGAAAAAAGCACATTAATACACACTTAATATAATATAATATAAACTTTAAATACCATTAATGTTCAGTCTCCACTGCAGGTTTAATGGAAAACACTCATATAATCCTGCATCTGAAATATGTACATCAGATATCTGTAGTTTTATTGGATTTTGGGGGTAAACCTGCATCCTGTTTGATGTGTAGTTGATTTCAGTTTGGTTTAGTACTGGGCTGTAGTTAAAAAGAAGATTCCCATCTTTACGCCAACCAACATCTTTAAATCCACCAGTCAGATTTTGATTGCAGCGTAAAATAACAGTTTCACCAGACGAAGCAGTTAAGTTCATCTGCTGTGAAGAAGTGGTGAAAACTGCAAAAATAAAACAGAATACACTTTTTAATTATTATTTTTATGTTATTATTAAAGCCATATTCATACATCATATCCTTCAAATTATATTGTTTATGTTTCTTATTATATTTTCATGCATTTCAAGCAATGAAAATGTGTGATAAGCATTAGACCAAAGAAAAACCTGACCCATGATAAACATACAGTACACATTTTCCAACATGCATGGTATTTACAGAAAGTAAATAATAATTGAAAATTAGCTGCATAAAAACACTCCTATTTATGTTCCATTGTATGGACAGCTGGCAATATTCAAAACTATTCATCAATGATTGTGAGACTACCATGATGACATTTAATTATCTTCCTAAGGTTTTAATTAATTATATATACAAGTTAAAAAATAAACATTTGCTATGTACATACTTTTGCAGAGGAAACATCTCAGTACTCCAATGTGTTACAAAGACAAACAACTTCAATTCATTAGATTAGTATGAATCCTTACCTCCACAAGTTAGAAGCAACACAATGGTGCAGACTCCTAAATGCGAACTCCTGAACTGAAGAAATGGCATAATGATATTATGTTCTATTTTATTAAGTGTTTTAAAAAGCTTTACTGTTTTCAAGCTCAACCTTGTGTGAGATAAAGTATCTGAAGAGAGAGGAGAGAGAGGAAGTGGGTTTTACTAAATAGAACAGCAAAGAGAGCTGACTTTTGCCCACCCTCCTCACTCTTCCTCATTCAAAATGCAAAAGACTGACCACAGCTTTGTACAGTAAGAATGTTTCAACCCAGACCTTTAGTTAACCATTACATGCTCTGTAAATAAAGTTAAGATCATATTTATTTTTTATAACATCAGTTTGTCTTGCTTTTTTTGTGACAATTACATTCAGTGAATGAATACTGCATCTATACTAATTACAAAACCTAGAAATTCATGAGGAAGATGTATGTCCTTCATGGTGATCTCAAAACCTGATCACCTTCACATTTACCGTATTATCATAAAGGGCTACAAATCAAAATGATCAAATGATGAAAGTGATGATCTATGTTACTCTATGTACATTGCTGATGAATACTGGAGTTAATTTAAAATGGAAAAATATTTGAAAGACAAAAGATTGTATTTGTATTCCTTTTTTTTTATCTGTTAGGCTTGGGATGTTGTAAATAAAATAGTTTTAAATAGTCATAATCTATCAAAGAACTAGGCCTGAAGTTAAATCACTATTTAAAACCAAATATGTAAACAAAGAACTTTGGAAACTTTGGAAAATATCTTTGA
Organism: Silurus glanis; assembly: GCA_014706435.1. Classification (NCBI taxonomy): domain Eukaryota; kingdom Metazoa; phylum Chordata; class Actinopteri; order Siluriformes; family Siluridae; genus Silurus; species Silurus glanis. The sequence goes on from JAAIIK010000008.1 coordinate 11,648,625, forward strand.
TTGTGAGAACATCTTTATCTGTCCACTTCTTCTGTGTAAAAATGAAAGAGGAAATGCTCAACAGACCTGATCCCTGGTGCTCCCCATTTTAAAAGGCTAATCACAAATATACAGAACTTCTATTTTGTTGTTTTACTAAAGGGCCACAATATAAATATTGTATTTTAATCAGCTATATTGTACTATAAATATATGTATATGTGATTATAAATAAAAATAAACATAATGAAATGGTCATTAAATTAAATATACATACAAATACTCCCAGATTTGACATTCTTCATGCATTATTTGAGCTTGTCATTGTGCAACCCTGCAAAATGATGCTAGTCAATGGTGTAATGGTTTAACCACATCATAGTGTGAGTAGATTATTATGCAAGCCAGAGTCTGACAGACTGAGCATCATTAACTTCCCGTGTAAGTTTCTCACCATACACATCTAGTTTTCTTTAGGCCTTTAAATGAAAAAAGTAAACCATGAAAGAGATCTGAGTAGAACCTTTTTGTGGAAGCAGAGAATCTTTCACTTCACCATAACAGTTCACAGTATGAGCTCAAGCAAAGAAAAAACTTTACTAAATTGACTTGCTGGAAAAAAGTCAAATTTAGTCATGACGCCACTTTACTGGCCTTTGTTCTGAATAAATTAATACAATTAAAACTATTATTTTATTATTATTATTTATTATTGATTTAGTATTAGAATAAAAATATATAGTAAGATTTAGATATCCCAGATATACTGTCCAGGACCTGCTGCAATTTGTATATAATACACTCATTCAACATCTATGATATGACTTTTAGCTTTCCTTCTAACAGATTCATTACATGTTTGTGTTAATAGAAACAAATATATATTTTCATAATTTTCATAATGACTTTTTTTTTTATTCATAGTTCGACAAAATATGTATTAGAAATTAACTGAAATGTTTTGTGCAGGTTTATTTAAATTATTATTCAATTTTACTTAATCAAATGATTTGGGCACTAATAACTGTGTAAACTATATTGATTAATGTTTGTCAGATTAGTGGCATATGATCCTATTTACGTCCATTTCATTTCTAGATTCGAATATTTAAAATTAATAAATAAAGGAATGAATGAATCAATTAATCAATGTAGCTATTAATTTTACATCAGTTGAAATGACAGAGATGATAGGTGACTAGAAAAATAAATTCTAACTGAATAATTTTATCCAGTTTAAATTATTTACATATATGCATGTACTTTATACAAAAATGTTTATAGTTTACATTATGTTTATTTTGAGTTAAAAACTTTCGACTGACCTCAGGGCACACAATAGAAGTTAAAATACAATTGTAGACTAAATAATAAGAATATTAAAAGCAAGCGAAAACTGTGTAGTTAAAGCATAATTTATGGTCAAATGATACTGGAAAAATAGCGCTTTGATTTTATCTGTGGTCATGCACCTGTGTAGCTTTTACACATTGTACAAAACAATTGCTCATTCTGAAAACAGTAAATAAAAACCATCAGCTTTCACAGTTTAACCACTCGACGTTTTTCTATGTTAAATAGGTCATTGGTTTTAAAATCAGTAAGGCCAGTTTCAAACATTCTGTCCTGTAACAAACACTGTAATGTGTTTTCAGAACATGGTCTTGAATCAGTAAGACTGGGGCAGGAAAAAGCACTAACTGAATGTTAGAAATATATGAAGAAATGAAGAAAATGTTGTGAATATTGTGAAAAATTCTCTCCTTTCACTTGAGACATTTGACATCTGTTTCTGTTTGTATCAGTTCCATATATGCAGCCACTGATACTGACAAACATCTTTAATGTTAACTTTACTACAGATACAAACACTGCCTACGTATTCACCTGCAGTTATATGGTCCAGGTCCACCACAATCCTGACCAGTACAATATGTGACAAAAAGTGAATGTTTAGATATGTATAATACAGAATATGTTATGAACTATATAATGTGTTATGTGTTACATTAGTTGCCCTTTATACTGCCACTCACCACCGATACAGACACCTCCTACATTTCGACCTACACTAAATGCTGCACTATTGCTTTAGGCCTGACCTCTTGTTAGTTTTTTACCTTTTACAGTTTTGGTCAATCATCGCACACTGCACACTTTATACAGACACACACTTCTGTTTCTTGCATTTGCACTATAAATGCATCATAACTTTGTACATTTGTTATTTATGTTTTGTGTCTTTGTCTGCTGTCCTTATGTCCTTAATTTATGTCATAGGCTGCTTGGAGGATTCACATAAGTATTTAATTGTATGGCATAACAAACTTTTGTCATATGTACAGAAAACAAACTCTGAAAACTTGAAGCATGCAGTATAATGGATAATTTATATTATGTCTCAAATATATAAAGCATTGTATGCTTCAGTATTACTGCAAAAATAGTGTTGACTCTTCCGGCTCATACTGTATCAATAACAATAAATAAATAAATAATTAAATAAATAATTAAATAGGAAAAGATAATAATAAAAAATATATAATACAAATAACCATACCCATTATATCATTATATTTTAAATTGTGAAATAAATAAAAAAACAGACCAACATAAGGTACACTTTGAAATGATTTGGCTTTTGAATGTCCATGACATTCTGAGAAACTGCACTGCTTACCACATCCTGCGAAGAGAGTTTGCACACCTGTCAATCTACAGCACAAGTTTTCAATTATATCACTAACTTTAGCAAAACTCTGAGTTGTCAATTTAAATGCTTATCATTATCTTAAATATCTGATATAGAAACTTCAACTAACATGGATCCTTTTGTCTAAGGTACTTATAGTGGTTTTCAAAAAAGGTAGTGGCATTTCAACTTCATTATCACATGACCAAATTTTCACACTTCACAGTTAAAATGTCAAACAGTGTGCCATGATTTGGTAGTCCTCTGTTTAGGTCCTCTTATTACCAGTGTTGGGCAACGTTACTTTTAAAAGTAATGCATTACAATATTGA
>JAAIIK010000008.1:11661627-11680563 GCA_014706435.1 Silurus glanis
TCGTGACAGAATAAGGTGCAAACAGTAGCAGAAAAATGTAAACAGAAAAATGTAAACAGAATTGTGCAAGTCAACAATAGCAGCAATCAAAATAAACTGAACAGTGACCAAAGGATTTGGACAGAATATTGTGCAAAAGAACAAGTCCCGGAAGATCAGCAACAAACGGCATGTAAACATTTTGCGATAATGAGAAGTGTGAATGGTACTGAAACCTGGGTGTGCGAAGTGTATGATGTGTATGATGCCTGTATTAGACAAGAATGGGACAACATTCCTATTCCTAAACTTGCAACTTCAGAGCAACTTGTCTCCTCAGTCCCCAGACGTTTGCAGACTGTTATAAAAAGAAGAGGGGATGCCACACAGTGGTAAACATGGCCTTGTCCCAACTTTTTTGAGATGTGTTGATGCCATGAAATTTAAAATCAACTTATTTTTCCCTTAAAATTATACATTTTCTCAGTTTAAACATTTGATATGTCATCTATTTTGTATTCTGAATAAAATATTGAAATTTGAAACTTACACATCATTGCATTCTGTTTTTATTCACAATTTGTATAGTGTCTCAACTTTTTTGGAATCGGGTTTGTATATATTTATGCTGATAACTACAGTTTTAAAATGGGCCAAAGTTGTAGCCACTGGCATCATTATTCCAGCTTGTCATGGTGTAGACATGTGGAAAAAGCAACATTTAAAATTATATAGCTTGGCTACACCATGATTTTATTTGTTGCATAAGTTGGAATGAGTTAAAGAGTGCAATTCATATAAGTGACTGTGTGCATAGTGAGAAAGTTGCACAGGAAGTTTTTTATCTTAGAGTGATGATAGAATTTTATTTACTAGTTACACAAAAAGAAATAACAGTGCAATTTTATTTTCATAAAGGTTCACAAGGTTCACACTTAATTATAAGTTTTATTAAAAAAATAAAAAATCCCTGTAAATCATTATTACAGGTAAGCAACAATAGACAAGGCCACCTTCATATATTGCTCTATGGATGCTTTGATGTTCATGTGCCCATTGAAGGTGATTTCAGGGGTGGAAAAGGGTCAGCATGGACATTCTGGGCACTTTAATACTGTAGGTCAAGTTTTGACAGCACTATACATTTTTTTTTGCAATCACCAAGTCAAACCCCAGATCTAAAAAAATAATGAAATTCTGTGGCAGGATTTGGGAGAGTTGTGCATAAACAAATACCCTAAAACATGAACTAAAGGATAGGAAGTCAATAGGAAGTCATGTTTAAAAAAAAAAAGCCATAGAAACCACACTCTGCTTTTGAGTTTTTTTCTAGCTACAGTGTACATATCACCATTACTATTTTTAATAGGCACAGGATGGCCTGCTCTTTATAAAAAAATAAAAAAAAAAGATATAGCTGTGATGTTAGGTGTCCACCACAATGGCTACAGTCAGTCCAACAGAGAAAGTTTATCCAACAGAGAAGGTTCTTGATATAAAAGATTAGAAACCTGGAAATTGAGTGGAAAATAACTGGTAAATGCTGCAGCTAAATCAGACAGCATAAAATTCTTATGACATATAGAAGTAAAACAGCTGTCAAAAAAAGAAGAAAGGGAACTGCTAGGGCCATCAGCCACACTGGTTAAATAAAAAACGCATTATGGAAGTCAATTATAGAGGATAAAATGAAGCGAGAACCGATACCTTTCTCATTGCTGAACGAAAACATTGAAGTTGCAAAAGGCTTGACTGCAAGGTGAATAATAACTACATTTCCATTGTGTGTAACCATGACGTGGCTTTTTCCCTTGTTGTAGTTTTGTATTTTCTCTCCTTGTCATTGATCAACTTTGATTTTCAAATGGTCACCCACAGCCCACTTCCTGTAGTGGGTTATGCAAAAAATAAAGTCTATTACACCTATCAGTGAAACATGCAGCTGTTAGACACCAGCAGATGCAACTGGTGAGCTCTTGAAAGATTGGCTAGCAGTGTTTAATCATTGTGAAAATTAGCAATAGATAAAATGAGGTGAAAAACAAAATTCCAGAAAAAAGACAGACAGTCTTCATGTAACATGACTGGCCATCAAATTTAGAGCTCCGTAGTCTTCCCAGACCTATATCCAAATAATGTTATCCAAAAAATGCATGTGAACATTATTAAGCAATTTAAGTCAGTGTAGACCTTCCATCTTTTTTGAAAGTTCATTCTGACAAGGAATCACAGTACAGATTTCTTGAAGTTAGTAAGTTGAAACCACCAGTTCTTAATTTTTGTTTTGGAAAAGCTGCCAGACTGAATGGCCTGTTGTCATGAACAAAAATATAAGAGAGCATTAAGGGCATTAGAACAAATACATATGACTGCAGGTCCTGTCTTGAGCGAACCTAATGTCATTAAATCATTGCAGTTGTAGACTGATGCTAGTGATTTTGGGACTACCTGTATACTTCCATCTTTTATCTTTCTTTAAAAAGCTTGTAATAATCACAACTTTTCTAATAAAACAAAAGAGAAAATCACAGCAAGCTGAGTACAAAATTGTGTACATGTTTAATACAACAATCATGTTTTATCAGTTGGCCTTTACACAGTGATGCAAGCATTCATGTTTCCTGTTGAACTCACACCTGATAGAGACATGTTCAGCATTTTTATCTACATTTACTGGCACCAAACTATTGATCTGTGTGTATGTATGTGTTTGCATGCAAATGATCAAAAACGCAGCTGCACGACTTGTGTTTAATCTGCCCAAGTTCTCCCACACCACCCCACTGCTGCACTTCCTTTAATGGCTTCCAGTAGCTGCATATATCAGATTCAAAACACTGATGCTTGCCTACAAGGCCAAAAATGGACCAGCACCATCTTACCTCAGAGACCTCATCACATCTCACACTGCACCACGCTGTCTGAGATCCTCCAGCACTGATCGACTGGTACCACCTTCTCTCAGAATGAGAGATACGTATACTTCAAGGCTGTTCTCTGTTCTGGCACCGAGGTGGTGGAATGAACTTTGTCCTAGATGTCCGAACAGCGGAGTCCCTGGCTATCCTCAAGCAACGGTTAAAGACCTACCTCTTCCTGAAACAATTAAATTAGCACTTTCCAAGTTTGCTATGTAGAAATCAAGAGTTGTATTCTGATTTATATTAAGTTTGTAATCTAGCGTACCAGTGTAGTGTATTTATTCATTGCTAGCGACTCAAAGCACTTTTGTACGTCACTCTGGACAAGGGCTTCTGCTAAATGCCGCAAATGTAAATGCATGCATGTGCATGAAAATACATGTGTTTTCCTAGTTTACATGTCTGCATACAAATTGAAAAGTAGAGTTTTTTTGACCTTTTTAATAAAACCCAACTTGCAAATCTGGTCTATTTAAAAGCCAGACCAATATTAAATTACAGTAGTGCTGATGGCTCAGGATCCAAAATGTAACAAATAGCAATGCTTTTCTAGTTGGCCATGTTGTAGATTTGTGGAAAATGTACCTACATTTAATAATCATACAGAATACCTGGACCACATTATAGTTTGTGTTGCTTAATAAATTGTTGTAAGACTGTTAGTCCGTGACAGTTTGACAGAGTGACAGCAGTGTTTACCACATCCTGAGATGTGTTTCCCTTGAACTACCCCACCTACACTGTTAAAGCATGCTATATGATATGCACTAGAGTCTATTTGATTTTATATTATTTTGTTAAACATATGAATATTGTTTGCTTGTGTTTAGTAAAAGAAGACCAGCCAGTTTAAAAAGCCAGTTAAGATTGTTTTTTTTTATTTATGACCTTCTTCTTTTAATTTCATAAATGATATTGTGTTTGCATAGACCTATTATTTTGCAAAACTGCATGAAGCAGATGAAACAACACACATCACATGTATCAGGTTGGGTTACTATAGTACATAGCAGGTAGTAATACAAATACACAACTGTATAATAAACAAATAACACACACACACACACACACACACACACACACACACACACACACGCACACGTATGTTTCTGATCTGCTGTCCCCTAGTAAATTGTCTGCTACCCAAATACATGCAGTATATATACACTTGCAATCAGGAATATATTCAACCCCTAAAGAGTTTGAAGGATTTATAAATAAAAATCTTTTCAAAGTGCAGGATTCTGCTTTGGATGGCTTCTTAATAAGTTTAGTGATATATAAAATCAACACAGAAAATGTATGATGTAGTACTTGTGTGTAACAGTATATTTTGTTAAGATCACCATGTCACAATTATTCAACCCCTATATAATGTTGTTTTTAAAGCTTTCTGACAGTTTTTATGGCCTGAAGTGGAGCTGAAACATCATTAAGCCATTGGGAACTTTATAACGATCCTTCATTTGCTTCAGCTGTGATGCATATATATAAACCCCGACCATGAAGGTGTTCAAGGTGAGTTGCAATCATGGGAAAGACAAAGTAGCTTCCACAAAAGCTGAGAGAGGAGATTATTTCATCACATCTGAAGGGCCTTGGGTATAAGAAGATTTCCAAAAGATTTAACATTCCAAGAGACAGCATTGGGAGCATTATAAGGAAGTTTAAAACTTATGGAACAGCTGTAAACCTGCCTGGCCGTGGAAGAAAGCTCACAATTTCATCAAGGGCCCTTAGCAACTTAGTCAGGACAGCTAAGAAAACCCCCCGTGTGACTGCAAGACAGCTACAGGATGACATGAAGAAGGCTGGTACAAGTGCTTCAGTGGCAACTATAAGACGTGCACTGAATAATCAAGGACTTCATGGCCTGACCCCAAGACGCACTCCACTCTTGACCTCAAGAAACATCAGGAGTCAACTAGAATATGCCAGGGGGAATTTGAATAAAACTACAGAGTTCTGGGAGACAGTTCTTTGGACTGATGAAACCAAACTGGAACTTTTTGGACATATGGACCAGCGATATGTCTGGCGTGCAAAAGGTCAGGCTTATGACCAGAAGAATACCATCCCCACGGTCAAGCACGGAGGTGGGTCAATAATGATGTGGGGCTGTTTTTCTGTGGCAGGAACTGGCAATCTTGATTGTGTACCTGGCATCATGGATTCCCAGAAATACCAGGTCATTTTGAAGAAGAACGTGATGCCTTCTGTTGACAAATTAAACCTTGGTGATCATTGGATCTTCCAGCAAAACAATGATCCCAAGCACACCTCCAAATCAACCAAAGCTTGGTTGGGGAGAAGATGCTGGAGTGTCCTGGAGAGGCCTTCTCAGTCACCAGATTTAAATCCAATTGAAAATCTTTGGTGGGATTTGAAGAAGGCAGTTGCAGCACGGAAGCCGTCAAACATCACTGAGTTAGAGGCTTTTGCACGTGAAGAATGGGCAAAGATTCCACTCGAGAGGTGTAAGAAGCTTGTCAGCACTTATCGAAAACGCTTGTTAGAAGTTATAAAAACTAAAGGGCGCTCTACAAGGTACTGAAGCTGGGGGTTGAATAATACTGCACATGCTCATGTGTTACAAGACTTACAATTTTCATTTGAACTTCAAAGTTAAGTCAACTTCTGTTGTCAAAATAACTCAAATATGTATCAATAAATATTGTTTATTTCACGAGTTTTTTTTTTTAGCATTTATTTTCATTAGCTTTCATCAACATCACTGTATTGTCTATTGAGGTGAGGGGGTTAAATATTTCTGATTGCGAGTGTAGATCTAAACATATGGATAGTAGCAGTAAAAGTTGCCAAAATAACAGGAGGTTAACATAAATCAATTAGGTGTTATGAAGCAACAAATGCATAATTTTTTGACAAATTACAACCATTCACTTTAGTCTCAAATCCCTGTAAGTGGATGCTAAATATTTGTTCAAATCTGGTGATATTTTTAGTTCAGGCTTATAACCCCAATTCTAAAAGAGGACACTGTGCAACATGTAATGATTTGCAAATTTTATTAACCCATATTTTATTCACAATAGAACATAAAAAACATATCAAATGTTTGAACTCAGGAAATTCTAGGAAACCATTTTAAAGAAAAAATAAGGTAATTTTTAATATGATGGCTGCAACATGTTTCAAAAAGCTTGGATGGGGCAACAAAAGTCTGGAATAAGTAAGTGTTATTACAATTAAACAGTTGGAGAAATATTTTGCAACTAATTAAGGTAATTGGCAACATGTCAGTAAGATGATTGGATATAAATAGTGTATCTTAGAGTAGCAGATTCTCTCAGAAGCAAAGATAGGCGGAACTTCAACAATCCATGGACACCACGTCCTCTGGACTAAAGAGGGGAGGGATCATCTCCCAGTTATCAGGGCTCAGTTTAAAAAGCTGCATCTCTGATGGTATGGGAATGTGTTAGTGCCTGTGAAATCAGCAGCATAAACATGTTATAGCAACAAATGCTTCCATGCTGAAAACGGCATTTTCAGGGAAGGCTTTTTATATTTGAGCAAGACAATGCTAACTGCATACTACATATCTATTACAATGGCATGGCTTTGTTTTAGAAGAGTTTGGGTGCTGAACTGGCCTGCCTGCAGTCTAGACCATTCACCATTTAAAAACACCACAAAGGACACCCAGAAATGTTGAGCAGCTAGAATCTTGTATCAGACACATATGGGACAATATTTCTCTCCCAAAACCTCAGCAGCTGGTCTGCTTAGTTCCCAGATGTATACGCACATAAGACATGATGCCACTCAGTGATAAACATGGCCCTGTCCCAACTTTTTTGAGACCTGTTGCAGTTATCAAATCCACATTATACACTATATTGCCAAAAGTATTGGGTCACCTGGTGTGGTATGGTATGTGATTTCTGAGCATTGCATTCCACATTTAGTGTAGGTGAGGAGGCTTGGGGTGAAGTCAGTGTTCCAATTTATCCCAAAGGTGTTCAATAGGGATGAGATCAGAGATCTATAGCAGGCCACTCAAGATCCTCCTCTCCAAAGCATGTAAACCATATGTTCAAGGAGCTCACTTTGTGCATAGGGGGAATTGCCATGCTGGAACAGGTTTGGGTTTCCAAGCTCAAGTGAATGCAAAAGTGTTATTATAGCAAATCTAAAGACGTCCTGTACAATTGAGTGCCTCCAGCTTTGTGGTGACAGTTTGGAAAAGAACCACATATAACAGGAAAGTTCAGATGACCCAATACTTTTGGAAGTATAGTGTATATATAATAAAATGTATATATTATATACATTATATATTATATAATGTTTTATATTTTATTGTGAATAGAATAAAAAAAAAATATTGTGGACAATCCACATGCACAACCTTCTGTACTGTACTGGTCAGTGCTACAATATCATTGCATTTACTGTTTTTGAATATTACTGTGTCTCCTTGTCTCATGTTGTCTTACGGGGTTTTTTGCAATAAATGTTGCACATGCTTTGTGTTGTTAGTTTAGAGGTCTAGTTTAATAGTTTGTGTTCCTTTTATTAATTCATGTTGTTTGATGTAGCACCTTGGTCCTGGGGAAACATTGTTTTGTTTCACTGTGCACTGCACTGTATATGGTTGGAATGACAATAAAGCCTACTTGTCTTGAATTTAAGAATTTACAAATCATTGCATTCCATTTTTATTTACATTTTACAGTTTCCCAACTTTGTTGAAATTGAGGTTGTAAATTCTAAACTATTTATAAGGTCAGGGCTTAAACCAAGGCTGGCTGTGTGAGAGACAGGGTCTCTTGCAGTGCACCACTGGGAAGTATATACAGGGGAACCTCGATACTCGCAACCTTGACACTAGCGACCTTGATAGTTCGCAACTTTTCATTTGTAACCGGACTAAGAGTAACTTGTGAAAAATCTGATTTTGCAAGAAGCTGAATAAATTACATAAAAATGTTTGAAAAACTATTTTATTATTGTATTATTTATTTGAAGAAGTAAATAAAACATTTATGACAAGTAATTCACAATTTTTGTTGCATTTACAGTACAGTGCATGTACAATTCCCCTTGAAAAAAGGAACCATCAAAAGGAGAGAGTCAAAACCCCACAATTTTTTGTTACTCGCGAGGGGTCATAAAACGTAACCCCCACGAGTATCAAGGTTGTACTGTACTGGGAAGTATATCCAAGCACAGAGAAAACTAATAAGGGACACAGGCGCACAATCTGGCGACATCTGGTGGTTAAACGGAAATACACAGACATAAACAGGGAAAAAAGACCGCAAATCCTGACGTACAGTGTATGAGTTTTGTAAATTTTATATGTTAATTATTAAAAATAGTATTTTATAGTTTTTAAAAACTACATTATCCAGTCTCGCTAGATATTTTCTGTTTTAGTCTAGTAATGCCACAGTACCATAAATATTTCAATGTGACAGACTTTTGTGAGAGACAATTCCTCTTTTTTTTAAATAAATTCCCCTTTTAACACTAAACCTATTAATAAAAACAAGAAAAAAATGTTTTCTAAATGATTCTCAAAGGTTTTCTCAATACAGATTTTACTTTACATTATAAGGTAAGTCATGTTCTTTCAGTATAAGTGTCACAAACACTATTCTTTAGTTTCTTTTGTAAAGCAGAGAAAAAAATTATGTGCAGCATCAAGAATTTTAGCCAGCAGATATGTGAGAATAAAGTACATAAAAAATCCAGAATACTGTAGCTTGACCACATATAAGTTTGGGTTGATGTAAACCCTCATTGAGACCTCAGTAAAAAAGGTTTAGTGGGTGGGTTCATGTCGAGAAACTTACACAGGAAGTTATGCTACTGTGAAGGTGAAAATCTTTATGTGCTTTAACCTTTAACACAGAAAGAAAAGTAATAATGCTGTAAGTGAATTTTACCGGAAGCTTTAATGATTACATTTTAGAAAATGGCAGTAGAGACACCTTAATTTATAACTTGTTTTATTTAATATTATTTAGTAAAATAAAGTTTATTTTAAAATCTTTGGTAAGTTATTTGTCACGGAATACCAGGCGTCGGAAACTGGATGAAACCAAGATGAAGTTTATTGATCTTAACAGAGCAAACAAAGAAGTATCAGAGAAGGGAGTGCAGGAAATAATGAACTTAGCTGAAGCGAGGTTCTCTAGAAGGGTAGCAAGGAATACGGGAAACAGCGGGGAACGCGGGATCCGTGGGAAGTCCAAGTGATCTGAGGTATGTATACTGTAGATCAGATGGAGAGTGAAGGGGAGAGGGATCTTTTAAAGGATGCTCGATTAAGGGGAAACAGTTTTAGGTGATTAGTAGGAGGGAGAGGCTGAGCGAGAGTATTGAGCGATAGAGGGGTGCTTGGCTGGTGGTTCTCTGACATTACCCCTCTTCCAGGGGCCGGCTCCTGACACCCTAACCCGGCACCGTTGACGCCCACAACCTCTGGGTGGTCAGGGTGATTGAGATGGAACTCCTCCAAGAGTTGCCAGGTTCAGGACGTCCTGTTTGCAGACCCAGGCGCGTTCCTTTGTCCCATACCCCTCCCAATCAATGAGGTATTACAGGGTGGAGCCCCGATGTCGAGTGTCCAATATCTCGTGGACGGAGTATACGGAGGGTTGGTCCAGAACCTCAGGGGGAGGCGAATCATTAGGGTTCTCTGTGGTAGAGGGGAAAAAGGGTTTTAGGAGCGACACATGGAAAGTAGGGTGGACGCGGTACCTGGGAGGGAGGACATTGTCACCAAGTGTAAGGCCAGAACCAGCAACTCCACTTTCTTATAGCCATCAAACAACCCTCCACACACACACACTCCCCCAACATTACCAAGCCTGGTGTCAGAGAACCACCAGCCACAACTCCCTCCTGCTCTCAGCACACTCGCTCAGCCTTTCCTTCCTACTAATCACCCACACCAGTCTCCAATCTATACTCCCCTTTATAAGACCCCCGTTCCCACTCGCTCACTGTCTAATCTACAGTTTACTCTACAGATCATCTCTGGACTACCTATACTCTGCATTCCACCTGTTCTCCGGTGTTCGCTTCTCTGGAAGTTTCTGCTTCGTGTACTAAGGCAAAAAAAGTGTATTGACTTTACTACCAGTTTTCGACTCTTGATCCGTGCGTGACAGAAGATCGGACCGAAACCGATATCTTACCTCGATGGATCCGCAGCCGGATCCCATCAAGGAACTCGCCGCCGCTCTCCAGGAGGCCTTCGCTCTGGCCTCTACCAGAAACCTCCAATCAGTGCCATATTGTCTTCAAGGCTTGCCCGGATGACACTCCAGCGTTTTCCCCCTGTTTTATTTATCTCTCCGTTACCGACCTGTTTCCGCCTGACTATTCTGTCCTCCGACTTACTGACCGCGCCTGTTTTCCCGACTCTCCCCTCAGCGTTACGGATTTCGGCTCTGCTCTGCTTGCGCTCCGGTTCCCGGCTTGGCTCTGCTCATGCTCAATGTGCTCCGGTTCCCGGCTTGGCTCCGCTTGCCCTTAATGCGCTCCGGTTCTCGGCTCGGCTCTGCTCGCGCTCAACGTGCTCCGGTTCCCGGCTCGGCTCTGCTCGCATCCAACACACTCTGGTTCTCGGCTCAGCTCTGCTCGCGATCAAAGCGCTCCGGTTCCCGGCTCGGCTCAGCTCTGCTCTGCTGGCGCTCAACGCGCTCCGACTTCCGGCTCTGTATCCTTGTGCTCCATGTGCTTCGGCTCACTGAATCGGCTCACTGAATCAGCTCACTGAATCGGCTCAGAATCGTCTCTCTGAATCGGCTTTCCTCGCGCTCTGCACGCTCGCATTTCTGGCTCTTCCTGCTCCTGGCACCGTCGCAGAATCCGCACACATCGATCTGCGCATAAGGGAACACCACTGGGAGCATTGTTACCCCGCTCAGGCTGTTGATCCTTGCTGTCCTTCCCCTACATGCAGTTTCCCACCTCGTGCTTCGGGTCCCGGCACCCACTCTCTCTCTCACCGCCGCAGGCCATGGAGATAGGACGCAACCACCTGACCCCTACCAAAAAGGAGAAATGTCGGTCGCTCAGTCTATGCCTCTACTGCGGAGGTAATGGGGACATCGCCGCATCCTGACCAGTAAAAGGCTCGTTGGTGAAGGAGGGAGCACCCACGAGTCCCTCTTCCCCCGCTCTCTCCAAACCCACCATCTTGGTCCACCTTTATGCAGGCCCCGGAGGCATGGAAATGGCTGCCTTCGTCGACTCTGGGGCCAATGCCGAGTTTATCAACCTCAAGCTTGCCAAGCAACTACAAGTCCCCATGGAACCCCTACCCAAAGCTTTGCTAATCAGAGCCCTAGACAGCAGCCTTTTAGACCGGGCCACTCACCGCACTAAGCCTCTACTCATGTCAGTGGGGGAACGACATCAGGAATGGCTTTCCTTCCTGGTCATCTCCTCGCCCCAAGCCCTATCATACTCAGGTTCCCTTGGCTGTGGAAACACAACCCACGTGTAGACTGGATGACAGGATGTATACTGGATTGGAGTGTGCATTACTTCAGCCACTGCATCGCCGTCCTCCCCACCTAAACCACTGCCGGTTGTCACTCCCAAGCACTCAGATTTAGCATCGGTTCCTGAAACCTATCATGACTTTGCACTCGTGTTCAGTAAGGCCTTGGCTACTCTCCTGCCTCCCCACCGACCATTGAGCTGCTTCTCGGAACCAGTCCCCCACAGTGCCGCCTGCATCAGTTATCAGCCAAGTCAAGTCAATTCACGTCAAGTCAAGTTTATTTCTATAGCGTTTTTCACAACAGACATTGTCTCAAAGCAGCTTTACAGAAATCAACAGTCAAGGTGAATGGTGTGCATTTATCCCTGATGAGCAAGCCATGGCGACTGTGGCAAGGAAAAACTCCCTTAGATGTTATGAGGAAGAAACCTTGAGAGGAACCAGACTCAAAAGGGGAACCCATCCTCATTTGGGTGACATCAAGAGTTTGATCATAAATCTTTCAACAATACAGAACACTGGAGAGTGAGAACTAACATGAGTACTGGAGTATAAGATTATAAGTAATGTTCTTTCTACAGTCTTTATGGTTATAAAACTAGGAGCTACTGAGCTCAACATTTGTGATCATCACAGATCCAGCAACAGCTTCTCCATGCCAGAGCCTTTAAACACTCCAGGAGGTCCAATGTCAAAACTCCACACATGTAGTGGGATCCAATTGGCACTGGTACGTCTCTAGATGGCTCAGGATGTTTGCGAGTTCGGCATCTACTTCTTTAAAGTCCATAATCTTCATGAGGTGGGACGTGACTGGAGCTGGCCAAACCTCAGAAAGCCTCAGGATGGGGAGAGAAAGAGAAGCAGTGGAGAGCAATTAGTGTAGCTGCTGTTCATGATTTAATTAGCACAAGTTGATAATGTGCATGTGATCAGATGTTCTTGAGCACAAGGTTATGATGTGAGACGTGTTATGTGTAGGCTTTGCTAAAAAGATATGTTTTTAATCTGCACTTAAACTGGGTGAGTGTGTCTGAACCTCGAACACTGTCAGGAAGACTATTTAAGTATTTAAGAACCATTACCCCTTGCCGCCTATGGCCTTGGCGTTCGAGCTCCTGCATGGTGCCACAGTCTTTACTAAGCTGGATCTACACAATGCATACCACCCGGTGTGTATCAGGGAGGGGGATGAATGGAAGACCGCCTTCAATACCCCAGCCGGTCATTACGAGTACCTCTGGTTCGGGCTCTGAGGTAGAACAGATGGTGTGTTGGGGGGGCCAGTTCCACTAAACAACTAACTAACTAATGCCCCGGCCATCTTTCAGGCACTGGTCAGTGAGGTCTATCTAGATGATATCCTGATCTTCTTCCATGGAGGAACATGTCCGGCAGGTGTGTCAGGTCTTGGAGAGACTCCTCAAAAACGGGCTCTATGTGAACCCTGATCCTCATTCCTGGGATACCTGCTTTCAGCCGGTAACATCCAGATGGACCCTGCCAGGATCCAGGCCATCCGGGATTAGCCAACCCCCACCTCCCGCCGCCAACTACAAAGGTTCATGGGCTTCGCCAATTTTTGTCGCCGCTTCATCAAGGGCTATAGTTCGGTGGCGGCGCCCCTCCACTACCTGACGTCCTCCCTCCTCTCGTTCCTTTGGGGTCCCGAGGCTGAGGAGGTGTTTCTTGAGCTTAAGCGCCGATTCACCTAGGTACCCATCCTCATCTTCCCGACCCAGGCAAAGATGTAGACGCCGTAGTCGAAGTCGACTACTCCGATGTACGGGAAGGGGCAGTGCTCTCCCAGGTCTGCCCCAAGGATTACCGCCTGCATCCTTGTGTCTTTTCCTCCTGGCGTCTTAGCTCCTCGGAACGTAACTTCCCAGTGGGCGAGAGGGAGCTCTTTGCCGTCAAACTGGCCTTGGAGGAATGGCGCCACTGGTTGGAGGGGGCGGAGGTCCCCTTTCTGGTCTGGACGGATCACCGCAACCTTCAGTACCTCTAATCGACTAAACGACTCAACCCCCGACAGGCCAGATCGGGCCTTTTCTTTGTCCGCTTCCGGTTCTCCCTCTCGTACCGGCCTGGGAGCCGAAACGTTAAACCTGACACACTATCTAGAGTTCATGCCCTGGAGGAGGAAGAGCCATGCCCCGAGACCATCCTTCCCAAATCTGTGTCAGTTCACACTGGTCTCCTGTCCCCAGTCAGCCTCGCATTTTGTCTCTGGTCAAGACACGCTTCTGGTGGCCCTCCATGGTAAGGGACACCCAGGACTTTGTCGCAGCTTGCCCCGACTGTGCCCGACACAAGAACCCTTGCGGCAGCCCCCAAGGTCTCCTTCGGCCCCTTTCTATCCCAGAATGTCCGTGGTTACCGGGATGCCCCTTCCAATGGCAACACGGTTGTCATGACGGTCATTGATCGTTTTTTTTAAAGATGGGCCACTTCATTGCTCTACCCAAGCTGCCGTCTCCAAAGGAAACTGCCGTCTCCAAAGGAAACTGCCAAGCTGGCCCTCGAGCACATATTTCGCCTCCATGGATTTCCCAGAGATATTGTCTCGGTCCGCAGACCCTAATTCTCGGCTCAGTTTTGGAGAGTGTTCTGCCACCTTCTGGGCATCTCGACCAGCCTGTCTGGCCTCATCTGGATTTCATCCCCAAATGAATGAACAAACCGTCGTTTGCAGTCGGAAAACCCTCCTCCTGGTCGGATAAACTAATATGGATTGAGTACACCAATAACACCCTTCCCACTGCTGCCACAGGGCTTTCGTCCTTACAGGGGGTCCACGGTTACCTGCCGCCAACTTTCTCCAACCAGGAACCCCTGTCCGCCATCCCCTCTGCCGGCCTTTTCTTCCGCTCACACTCAACGCGCTCCGGTTCTCGGCTCGGCTCTCTGAAACGGTTCTCCTCATGCTCTGCATGCTCGCATTTCTGGCACGGCTCTTCCTGCTCCCAGCACCGTTGCGGCATTCGCCTTGGATCCTAAACCTGAACTGCTGACATAACCAGCTCATACGCTCTTTTTACCAACCACTTTTCGGAGGTTTTCTGCACCGCCACTGGGGCCCTTACCACGGCAGATTAACTATTTATTCTGCGCCAAGGATCCTCCCTACTGACAGAGTACAGTCTCCACCGCCAGCAGCTGGAATGAAACCGCACTCCTGGGGGCATACCGCCAAGGACTGAACTCGGACATCAAGCTGACCATGGCCATCTGCAACGCCAGGTCTCGAAGCATTTATTCAGCGATCCATCCGCATCTCCCAGTGGGTCACCCAATTGTCTAAACTCCCGGTCACACCCATGCTTTCCCTTCTGGTCTCTGCCCTTGTTGTTTCCGGCTCTGCAGGCAACTTCATCTCCCAAGAACACCTAGAGTGCCTTCAGCTGGGCCGGGAGAGAGGGACACGGGAGCTTGCGGTTCAGACAATCCAAGGGAAACCATTAGGGCGTGGTTAGGTAAAATACTGTGCCCCGGTGGTCATTTTCCAGGTGGGCATCACTGGCTGAAAGGGGTGGCACACCACTTTACGGTAATCATGGAGCCAAGCGTCTAAATACCCGGCAAGCCAGGTGGGCCCTATCTCTCACGCGCTTCCATTTTACCATTACATATCGTCCCGGCTCCAGGAATGGCAAAGCAGATGCCCTGTCCTGGATTCATGGCCCCGACGATCCCACGGACCCCAAACCCATCGTTCCTCCCAATCTAATCCTCAGCCCTATTGTCTGGGATTTGAAGGAGGAGATCTGGACGGCGATGCAGGGAGCGCCAGCCCCCACCGGATGCCCGGAAGGGAAAACGTTCGCTCACATACACCGCTACAAAGAGCCCTCAGGACCACCCGGAGGTTCGCAGATCCTCGGAGATCGGAGGCCCCCCTTACCAACCATGTGATCTGTTATGGTTGTCCAACCGAGATCTGCGCCTATGACTACTCTGCAAGAAGCTCAGTCCCTGTTACATCGGACATTCAAAATCATCAAAAAATGAAGTGGCCTATCGTCTCGATCTCCCTCCCCGGTACTGCATTCATCCGACCTTCTACATGTCACTCCCCTTTATAAGACCCCCGTTCCCACTCGCTCACCGTCCGATCTTCAGTTTATTCTACAGATCATCTCTGGACTACCTATGCTCTGCATTCCACCCATTCTCCGGTGTTTGCTTCTCTGGAAGTTTCTGCTTGTGTACTAAGGCAAATAAAGCGTATTGACTTTACTCCCGGTTTGCGACTCTTGATCCGTGCGTGACACCTGGCTTCCTTGATTGAAATTTTGTTATTTACCTGTTTTTACTCCAAATGCCACTATCTTTCCTTGTATACACTTGTGACGCCAATGTAAAAATTGCTATTTAAAAATGGGGATTGACAGTCACTATTAACGTCTCGGCTCCGGTTGAGAACAGAAATGAAAATTCTACATGAGCACAAACACTTTACTGATAGAAGATTTAAACTGAAATGTATTATGTACTGTTATTCCTTTTCTACTTTGACTACAACAACTAACATACAACACTACATAACATGAAATTTCAGTCACTGCAGTAGTAGAATGGTAGAACAAGGGGGAAACGGGCAATGTGTACAGCCGTACCCTATCATAATGCAATACTTGAGCCCTCTCACCATTGTCAAAAGTGTTTCAAATCCGGTAAGTCAGTCCAGGTTCACCACATGATTTCCTGACTTGCACAACTTTATAGAGTCCCTTCCAATGGGGTGTCAGTTTCATCCGACTCTCCACGGGGTTGTGGAGCCAAACCATGGCACCTACATCATAAGGTTGGTGATGCAAGGACATGTCATGGCACAGTTTCTGACGGTCATAAGACCGCAACCTCGAACTGCCGCACCCAACATACAAAGCTCTGCTTCTCGTCACCGGAGAACGGCGGCGGTGGCTCAATTCTCACGTGCCTGTTGATCCTGTCACGGTCCCGTCTCGGATAGAAATCATCCTCGTCTTCAGACCACATGATGGCCACGCCCATGCTCCCGGGAGTGCTAACTCAACTAAGCACAATTTTTTAAAACTATAAACTAACTAGTTAAACACCCGCGGTAACACTGAACCAGGTAAATGACAATAACAAAACAAAACCGCTGCAATCAATGTAACCGAGCATTCATGTAGGGTTCGCCTAAACACTTTATGTGAAAGAAAACAATAAACAAGGGCATCCAAACTCTTCCCAACTTTATGACACACACACTATATCCTCCAGCCAAAAGCCACCAACACTGTAGTACCCCAAGTGCGCATGCCCCTTGCCTATCTATGGCAAGCCCCGAGGGGAAAAATGGATTACACACACATACAATGAGCACCAGTTGATCCAGAATTAGTACAGCATAACAGAATTAAAGAAAGTCTGTTACATAATCCATATATCATACAGACTGCAATATAAAATTCCCACTATGGATTATGTAAAATTTTCCTGAAAATAGACTGAAATAAAATTCTGGCTTTGAAGAAGCGTTAAAGAAATGAATGCAAAAGATAGACAGATAGATACAATACTTTATTCAAACCCAAATTGCAATTTACAAGATGATAAAAATGTACAAAATGATCAGTAGGTGGAATTGCTTCTGAACAATGCAGCAGAGAGCAAAACATTATCCATCAATGTCAAACAAAAATATATAATAATTCTCACAATTACCTACTAAAACACAAACACAAAATCTTGACGTCTTTCAATTAATTGTTTTGATAATGTACTATTTGAGAAGGTGCTTGTATAACTGTCATTCAGAATTTAATTGAAAGAAAAACAGTTTTAAAACAGTTAATCTGGAATAAAGGTGCTTTTTATTACTTATTAAGTCCCACCATAATTGCAGTCTTTTTAATTCAAATAAATCTCTGTGTTAGTAGAAATCCTCATGTTTTTTAACTAAAAAATGCACATAGAATTTTATTTCTCATTTATCAGAGGTAAATTATATTTTATAGTTGGATTTTCTAATTCTGAATAAACTGTACTCATACAAAGTATAAAGAATTTTATAAAAAAAACAAACAACAACAAAAAAAAAAAACAGAAAACCACACTTTTCAAAACTTGACCTAAAAACCATTTCTACTGATGTTCCACTGGGCAACACACAAAACCACATTGTTTTCTCGCATGTGAACACATAACTCTTACATCTGTATCTGTGAGCTTAAGAAACGTAAGATGGGCAGAGACCCTTTTGTTTTTTAATTTTTAAACCTTCATCAATTTGGTTAAAACTGGTCTGTATATATGAAAAGATTTTTTACACCAACTATCTTTATTAGTCTTTTAGTTTACTAGTCAGATTTCCATTGCACAAAAAAAGTTTACTCTTTAAAGCAGCTCTGTTTATCTGGTGTAGTATATTTTTATATTTATTATTAATTTTTTTTAGTATATTTCAATATATACAATCTGCAATGTAATGCAAAGCCATGGATAAGTCAGACTTTGGAAGTGATTATTTTTAAGTGTATTTCTGTATAATTATGTCAAAAGTTTTAACAAAATAGATGGTTGTTTGGATTTTAAACAAATAAAATAAACATGAAGATAATTTAAAACTGAACAAAAAAAATCTACTCTGTATTCAGTCATTACTGAGAGTGATACAGATGTACAGACACAATAAATTATTAGTACAATGACCAATTAAATGTTACAGATTTTCAACCTTCAAAAAGTCTAACTTGATTCATTAAATTGTGAAATGTTTGTATCCTCGTTTTTGTCTCTAAACCATCCAACATAGCGGGTCTCACCACCATTCTATAAACTTTGCTTTTCACTCTTGCAGATACTTTTCTATCACAAATCACTCCTGCCACTCTTCACCACCCACTCCACCCTGCCTGCACCCTTTTCTTTACTTCTCTAACACACTCTCCATTACTTTGCACTGTTGACCCCAAGTACCTGAACTCCTCCACCTTCTCCACCTCTTCTCCCTGCAACCGCACCACTCCACTGCCCGCTCCCTCTCATTCACACACATGTACTCTGTCTTACTCCTACTGACTTTCATTCCCCTTCTCTCCAGTGTGGCATAATTCAGGCTCTGAAGATAAAATCCTTTCAGGAAAATCCCCAAGCCATCAGGTTTTGGTGGGTATATGGAAACCACTGGAGAAAATGTAGTCTAACACCAATTTTTTTGGTAAAGCTGCACTTATACCCTTCTGCTGCATTTTCAAAGCAATGAGCAAACAAAATGGACAGGGCAAAACAAGAATGAGAATGTGGAATCCTGTACATTTTTCTATGGAAAACACTGTAGTTTTCTAATAATTTAATTAAGGAATGTAATGTTAATTTCAAATTAATTTCAATTAATCTATAATATATATGACCAAGACATTTATTCTTTTTTTATCACTCCTTTTTAGTAAGCCAAGTCAAGTCAAGTCAAGTTTATTTCTATAGCGCTTTTCACAACAGACATTGTCTCAAAGCAGTTTTACAGAAATCAACAGTCAAGGAGAATGGTGTGCATTTATCCCTGATGAGCAAGCC
>JAAIIK010000008.1:11686154-11718403 GCA_014706435.1 Silurus glanis
ATATATATATATATATATATATATATATATATATATATATATACACATAAATATATAAATATATAAAATTGGCAGGTAAATAAGAGTTTGAAATGTGACAATCACATCTGACTGATCACTTACCCCCAGATGTGTACACATTCATATCTATATATGTTTGCAGCCGACACCAAGACAAAATTCTAGTACTGTCAAGTGTTCGTTGCCAAACCCTTTGCTGTACCTGGCAATAAAACTTTTTCTGATTTCTGATTCTGATTCGCTGAGGGCACTATTGTGCCCCAGAGCCTCTGCGAAGGCGCCGTTAAACCTTGTTCACACGCTGAAGGCGCCACCGCACAGTCCCTCCGAGGTCGCCGTCGCTCCTCAGACACCCGCCAAAGGCGCCGCTCAGCTCCAGAGTCACGCCGAGGGTGCTGTCACGCTGCAGATTTTCGCCGAAGGCGCTGTCGGACTCCGGCCGAAATTTCCTGTCATGCTCCAGAGTCCCACCGAGGTCGCCGTCGCGACTCGAGTCCCAGAGTCCCTTCGAGGGCAGTCACTCTGCCTCAGACCTTTCCCTAACCTCAAAGGTGTTCCACCCAGTGGCAGTTCGCAGCTTCACCGACCTTCCTCATGTCCCAGGTTGTGTGGCCCTGTCCAAGACTTCCCTCCTCCGGGCCCCCTCCACCCACCCTGCATGGGTGGCGAGACCATCCTCAGAGTGCCCTGGCCCACCTGGCGAAGGTGGGTTTGGGGCATCAGGAGCCACCCCTGAAGGGGGGAATGTCAGAGAACCACCAGCCACGCCTCCCTCCAAGGCTCTAACTCACTCAGCCTCTCCCTGCTCTAATCACCTACACCTGTTCCCCATTACCTTTCCCCATTATAAGGTCCCGATTCCACCTCACTCCACCAGCTCTGCTTCGGATGAAGCGCTCACGATTAGTTTGCTTTTGTATGTTTAGCGTCAATAAAGACATTGTGGTTTACTCCCGGTTTCTGATATATCCGTGACAGCTGCATGCTTAAAAAGTTTTTAGCCACTTCTTTGTCTTCTTTCGGCTGCTCCCGTTAGGGTTTGCCACAGCGGATCATCTGTCTCAATACTACCCTGTCCTTTATCTGCCTTTTTCAAACCAAGAAAAGTTTTTATCCACTTATAAATAATGAAGAACGGCTGATTTCTCAAAATGTATTTGAGTAAAAAGTAAGATATTTGACTTTAAAATGTAGTGAAAAAGTAAAAGTCTCCCCAAATGGAAATACTTCAGTAAAGTACAGATACATGAAAAAGTTACTTAGTTACTGCAACGAATCACATTTTCTTTGTTACTGTTCACTACGGAAGCGCATTGCAGTCACAAAAAAAAAAAAAAAAAAAAAAAAAAAATAAAGCGCATTGCAATCACAAAAAAAAAAAAAAAAAGCGCATTGCATTTACAAAGGAAAAAAATATATAAATAGATGGGGCAGTCTTATGGAGCATTTTAACTATTATTATTATTATTATTATTATTATTATTATTATTATTATTATTATTATATTTTAACACTGACTACTATCATAGGAATCTAGGTGTCACAAGAAGGTGGGACCTGGGTTTCTGTAAAGACGTCGTCTTTGACAATTTCGGCGCCTCAAGTTAACTCCGCAAGGATCCAGAATTTTAAGCAGGTGCCGGATAGTTCTCTGAGATATCACTAAGCCAGCTTGGATGCATTTCAAATGCATGAATTTGTTTCCATGAAGCATTCCATATTGGTTTAGCTGCTCCTGAAGAAAGAGAGCTACTTCAAGAAGGTCAGAATGTGCTTTTCTCCTGAACAGTCCCAAGCACTTTAGATACCTGCGCAGTGTTGACATACTAATAACAATACCATCCAAATTACTCAATGACATTAATATCTCCCAGTGTCTCAACCCAAGTAAGAAATAAAAGCGAATTAAATTTGCCAATGTTTGCTCCATTGTCCCCGTCTTCCCAAAAGCGATGACCTAACCTTATACAGTCATCAAGCTAAACTACATCATAGCTGCTACATCTCAATGGTTGCGCAATGAGGCAGTTACAAACAAAAAATGCAGTAACATCAGATCCGGTGTTATGTGCTAAAATGCTCCCCTGCCCAACAATTGTTTTTTCTTTGTGAATACAATGCGCTTTTTTTTTTCCCCTTGTTTTTTTTTTTTTTTTTGGTGAATGCAATGCGCTTGGTTTTTTTTTTTTTTTTCCTTCTTTTTTTTTGTGAATGCAATGTGCTTCCATAGTCCACCACTGCAAAATGTGTGTAAACGTGTTAACTGTTTATATTCACAAATATGAATAATAATAACAAACAAAATAAAATAATAACAATAATAATAATAATAAGAATAATAATAATAATAATAATAATAATAATAATAATAATAGTAAATAAGCAATTTTATGTTTTGCATTTCTTGCCCCTAACTGTACCGAAACTGAACCGAACCATGAATTTTATGCACCCTTTAACCCCTAGTATATTATATACATGCTGGTAGGTGTGTAGGTTGTGTTAAAAGTAGCACAGGAGAGCATGTGAATGTTTGTGCATGGTGCCTTTTTATTGGCTGTTGAAAGTCCTTCGATAGCTGTGCTGCTAAGAGGCGAATCTCTCTCTCTCTCTCTCTCTCTCTCTCTCTCTCTCTCTCTCTCTCTCTCTCTTTCTCTCTCTCTGTATCTTTTTTAGATTTTTTTTAGATAGATCTGTATTAACTCAGGTCCACCATTCAAGTTAAAATGACTTGTGCTATAACACTTTTGCATAAAAAGTAGTTGAAGATAAATGGCCTCTATAAACTAAGTTCAGAACAGCTTCTTTTAGTGGTGGTGTATGTGAAAGTTCTCAGATTTTATCCAGTTTATTGTAAGAGAACTGGTCAGACTAGCCTCAGTCACATCTGCATTACATTGTTTAGTGCTGTGCATGACAGTTTCCTGAGTGACACTGCTGTTCACCACATCCTGAGGGGAGAGAACTTTCACATACACCACCACTGCTATCATGTTAAAGCACAGTATATGATTTATACTAAAGACTTGGTTTGTGTAACATTTACATTTTGTTAATAAAAACGATTATATGGCAAAAAGTATGCAGACCCCTGACAATGACCAGATTTAGTCCCCCTTTGATGCTAATAACCACAGTGTTTTGTAATGTGACTTAAGGGGTCTGCAACGACAAGTGCAAATGTCTGGGGTTTAGACTGAGGCTCAAAGGTGCTCAGTAGGTTTGATCCCTCATGTCTGTGTTATCTTCTGGATTTCCCTTTCAGTTATGCAGTCATAGCCTGTCTTGCTGGAGACCCTACTTCCTGTCCCTTTCTTCTCTTTGCATCTGCCTGATTCATAATGATGCCCTAGCTCAGGAGATCACTTAGCTGAGTATGTTTCCAAGTCAGGTAAAGTCAAGAAGCTTTTATTGTCATTTCAACCACATATAACTGACGAAGTACACAGTGTTGAAAGTGCTATACAAATAAATCTGAACTGAACTGAACTGAACTGAATTGAATTGAATTGATTTGAACAGAATTTAGGGCTCTGTGCAGGACACTTGAGTTCTTTCACTATAATAATATGTAAAGAAAGATATGTAACTTTAATATGTATCTTAATATATTTTTTTATTTTTCCCACTATTCTAAGCATGTAAGGAATGCTTTGCTAAAAATATTTTCAATCTAGCAAAAAATATCACAGGCATTTATTTCTTTATCATTGTAATTAATTTTAAATAAGCATTTGTCTGGCTTAAGAGGTAAAACATAAATACAGAGATTCCTCTTTTTTTCACACTGACAAGGTATTACTTAGTGTGAGCAATATAGAATCATTTCCATAAAAGTAAGAGATGACAAATTTGTAAAGCAGAAACCGATGTAGCTCAGGATTCAAAGTTGTGGCCAACAGCAAAGTTATATGGGCTGGTCATGGTGTAGACCTGTAAAAAAAAAAAATTATATAGTGTAGTTTGACAACTAAAATTGTAGCTGATTATCTCAGAAAAGTTTGGGATGAACAACTTACACAAGTAGTCATTGTCTCACTGTTATGGACAAAATCCTTATATGCCTTTGTCTAGTTACACAGATAAGAAAATTTTACATACTTTATGTAAAAAAAACTTAATTTTCTTAAATTCTCAATTGATGTTGAAATTTTTTGTGTGCTTCATTTGTGTGAGATTCTTTTTAGCACAATATCTGAACAACGATTGGATGTTTTTAGCATTTATATGTAAGTATAATAAATAAAATAAAATAAAAACTTTTAACTTTTTATAAAGGTTAAGGTCACAACAAGGTCAAATGGTTGAAATATTTTTTCTTCAGTAACATCCTTTGGTATTCTATATAGTGTAGCCATACATTAGAACACCTGACCGGCAAACATTTGCTTTATGTGGCTCTTCTTTGTAACCACAAAGTTAGAACACAAAATAGTACAGCATGTCTCTGTATGCTGTAGTTTCACAATGAAACTGAAAGGCACAAAATTTGTTCCAACATGACAATGGTCCTGTGTACAAAATCGCCTTTATGAAAATACGGTTTGCAATGGTTAGAGTGAAGGAACTCACATGTTTGACCTCAACCCCACTGAACACATTTCGGATGAATTTAAATGAAATAAACTATGTACCAGGTCTCTTTGCCTGATTTTTAATGGGACCAAGTGCAATTGATCAGGAGTCCACATATTTCGGTCCATAAAGTGTATTTTTAAGAGGATTCCAGGCATTTTTTTTTTTTACCAAGAAGAACCTTTTTGGTGGTTGCTGTATGCCAGGTGACATCAGTGTTGTCAAACTTTTGTTCTCTTCATTTTCAATTTCACACATATATTTTAAATAACATAAAAAGGTTAAATTCAATAATGTCTTAGTATACAGTAGAAATCAATAAAAGCTAATAACTCAAATGTTTACAATATTTTATAAGAATTATCATTAGTTACAGTTAAGTACAAACATTTCCAAACCTTTCAAATTGTTTCTAGTACTAACATAGACTTATAAATATAAAGCCCTAAACAATGACATGCATATGTGTTTATGATAATTGGGAACTTACAAGTTCATATCTAGTTTCTGTTGGATTGGATCCTCCATTCATTTTCCAGTTCCTGTTATAAAAATCAAAATGCTTCAAAGGTTACATGAATTTGACCAAATAAATAAAAACACAGTCTAAAACAAAGTTAATTACAAAGATTTTTTTTCAGTCTGTGAGTCTTTGCTTCCATAAAGCAATAATGCTCTTTTAATCGAGGGTATAATGAATTAATTATTTTAAATAAAAATTTGATGACAAAAAAAGAAACAGAGATGGAAATAATTTTGTTGTATATATCAAAATAAGGGTGAACATAATTAAACAAAAGATTTAAATGAAGACAAACTTCCTTTGAGTATGTAGCAAAAGCCTAAACTATAGCTTAGTAGCTAAAATGCATTATGCATTGTTTTGTCTTCTGCTGTGCCTGCAACCACAACTAAAAATATACCTCGGTACACACACCATCATACATCCTCACAAACATATGGTTTACCTCAGACATGCATAACATGTTATCATTTCTGTCTTTGTGGCAAATGCAAATAGAAGATTATGATCAAACCTGTCTCATATTTTTTTCCCATTGGTCAGGCATATATGCAGGTGGTGTGTGGCATGCTGCAAATGTCTGCTGATATAACATTTGTAATGCAACAAACTAAAATGATACGACCGACATAAAAACTGATATTTTCTAAATATAATAATAATCGTGAATCCACTGTGTTGATGTTTGTTCATTTTGCTAGCTTGGGGGTTTCAATTTAGCGGTAATGTATTATGTGTTAACGGCCAGAGCAGCCCCTTTAAGAAGGTAGCAGATGTAGGTAAGACATGTGACCGAGGCATCTTGACATGGATCAAGAGTGAGTCATAGACAGATGTGGCTAAATCAGATAATAAATTCAGAATCAGATAATAAATAAAACGGAAATAATGTAAGTTATGTATTCTTTCTGTGCGGCCCGGTACCAATTGACCCATGGACCGTAGCTGGTCCTCAGCCCGGGGGTTGGGGACCACTGCTGTAGACTATAAAAGCTTCCAAAAAATTTTAATTTTAATTGTATATTTTTATCAATTAAGAAAATGGAAATTAAGCAAATCTAAATCAAACCAATATTTATTGTGACTCCCCTTTGGCTTTCAATTCGTAAACTTGCAAATGTTTGCACAAAACGAGAGATTTTGTAGGCTCAGAGTCAGGTGTATGATTAACTAATTATATCTTGCAGATAATCATTAGGTTCATATGTAGGTTGAAACAGAAACTATGTAGGAGGTTTAAAGTGGGTGAGGAACAGCCAAACTCTGCTGATAAGGTGGAAGACAGTTTAATGTCACAGGTCATACACCATGGTAAGACTGAGCACAGCAACAAGACAAAAGGAACTCATACTGCATCAGCAAGGTCTCTCCCAGGCAAAGATTTCAAAGCAGACTGCTTCAAGCTATTTTGAAGATGCACAAAGAAAGAGGCAATGTTGAGGGCAATGCAACAGATGTCATGCTTACCTCATTTCGACATCAGAAAATGTCCAACAGTGCCATCAGCAAAGAACTGGCAGAAACCAGTGGGACCCAGGTACGTTCAATCGCTGTATATAGAAGTCTAGCTAGAAGTGGCATACATGGAAGAATTGGGGCAAGAAAGCCATTACATCAATGTGGAAACAAGGCTAATCTCTTATCTATGCATGAAAACATAGGAACATCTCTAGGTTACGTATGTAACCCTAGTTCCCTGAAGGAATGAGACGCTGCGTCACAGCGCTTTGGGAACGCTTCCGCGTTTGCTCACGCTCTGAATCACGTATGAGGCGTGACTCAGAGTGGAGTAAGCCTTGACCCCAAACAGAGCAGGATGACCAGGGGACTTGTATGATGATGAAATAACATCCACAATCCACCTATTGAGAGTCTGCTTATTGGCAAGCAAACCTTTCCTATAAGGGACATAGCAGACAAACAGCTGCTCCGACTTCCTCCACGGACTCGTCGTGTGGACACAGCCGGTTTTGTTTCTCCTGGTCGGGGGCTTGTAAAGGAAGAGGGCAGAATGCCTGTGGCATGACAGGTCGTGGGAGAGCCACAGGCACCTTAGGTACATACCCTCGTTGAGCATAGAGAAAGGCACGGGCCATGCCAGGGGCAAACTCCAGGAAAGACGGGGCCACAGAAGAGCCTGTATAATACCAGACGGAAAGCGGTCTTTACAAACAGGTACCTAAGGGCCTCCTCAGCCAAGGGCTCAATAGGGGGCTCAGAGAGAGACGCCAGCACAATGGCCAAATCCCACACAGGCACTCTGGGTCACATCCCGGGCTTCAGCCTCTGGGTGCCGCACAGGGAATGTGTCACCAGGGTGTTTACCCAGCAACTGCCCCGCGGGCGGGGTACAATAAGCCACGATAGTGGACACGTAAACGTTCAGGGTTAAGGGAGCCAACCCTGTGGCAAACTGTTCTTGCAGGAACTCCAGACCTGAACCAACCAGGTAGTTAACTGGGTCTAATTGGTGGTGCTCACACCACGCGGCAAACAGGTGCCATTTAGCGGCATACCACCTCCTCGTAGAGGGAGCTTTGGAATGGAGGATGGTCTCCACTACCTCAGTAGAGAGACCAGCTGCTAGAAACTGTGCCCCCTCAGGGGCCACAGCCATAGCCTCCATACCTCTGGGTGGGGGTGAACCAGGGTTCCCCCTGCAAGAAATAGGAGATTCCTACTGGAAGGAATTTCCCAAGGAGGTCCCTCGAGGAGGGACACCAGGTCCGTGAACCATGGTCTGCCTGGCCAACGAGGTGCCACCAGGAGGAGACGGGCTCCTTCCCAACGAACTCTCTTCAGAACTCCTGGGAGCAGCGCGATAGGGGGAAAGGCGTACAGGCGTAGCCTCGGCCACGTCTGCACCATGGCGTCCAGCCCCAGTGGGTCTGGGTGAGAGAGAGAGAACCAGAGGGGATGGTGCAAAGTCTCTGCCATACTGTATGTCCTCCACCACCTCGGAGTGAAGCCTCTATTCCCCAGGCCTCGGCCTTTTGCCTCAAAAGGGCGTCTGCTCTCCAATTTATGTGACCCGGGATATAGACAGCTCTCAATGAGAGCAGCTGTGTGAGCCTGTACAGTGGGCGAGATCGGAGACCCCCCTGGATGTACGAGAAAACCGATGTGTTGTCCGTATGAATCAGCACATGGCAAACTCTTAGGTCTTAGCAAGTTGTGTGCCATTAAAGGTGTAGCTCATTCCACCGACCTTGGGCGGAGTGTCCACTCATCACCACTCCCCACATGGATGCATCCGACGTCAAGGAGCTCCCAGGATGGGGCCTTGAGACAAGAACGTAGGTTTTTACATATCTAAGGCTCAAAGGGCTTGCCGTGAGACCTTGATAGTAGGGAGTGGATTGCCCTTTCGGAAGAACCCTCTGTCTCTGAGCCACCACTGGAGGGGTCTCATATGGAGAAGGCCAAGTGGAATCACACTGCCGCCATTAGACCCAGCCGCCTCTGGAACTGCTTCACAGTGAGTGACTGGCCTTCTCTTACTCTCCTGACTGATGTGAGTATAGCTTCGATCTGAGCGGGAGACAGTTGTGCCCGCATTACAATCGAGTCCCACACTACCCCCAAGAAAGTGGTTCTCTGTACTGGAGAAAGCACACTCTTCCCATCGTTTAGTCTTAACCACAGCTCCTTCATGTAGGTGAGAACGACATCTTGATGCCGGACTACCTGATTCTCTGATCGAGCAAATATCAACCAATCATCGATATAGTTCAGAATGCAGATGATTGATACACTTTGTGAATGTGCGGGGTGAGAGTGCTAGGCCAAACGGGAGGACCATGTATTGGTGAGCTTCACCCCTTAAAGCAAACCTCAGAAACCTCCTGTGAGCATGAAGGACGCCGCCCTTCCTTCTTCGAAACAACAAAGTACTGGCTGTAAAAGCCGGACTCTCTGAATAAGGGGGGAACCACCTTGATGGCCCCCTTCCTGTTCCAGGACCAGAGCCTGCACGGGTCCCACCAAAGTGGGACACACCCCGTTAATATGCAGGGGGAGGGGTAACCTGAACTGAATTGGGAAGCCCTTCCCTACCATGCGCAGGACCCACTGAGACACATCCAACAGCCAGGCTGCCAGGAAGTCTCTAAAGGGAACCAGCCTCTCGAGGTCCTTGGCCAGTCCAGAGTGGCTGGAGCAATGCCCTGCAGCCGTTAAGGCCTCCTGAGAGGCGATGGGTCTCCCCCATCTGCTACGACTCTTTCGGGCGGAGGTGGAGGAAGACACCCGCTGGAGGGGGCTGTGCCCTGAAGCACATTATGTGGCAGGGTGCTGAAGAGGGACGGGCACCATGCAATGAGGTGCCGCCCTCCAAGGTTGAGGCGCTCTGATTGTCAGGGCCCATTTGTTGGAGGAGAGGATGACCCTCAGGTCGCCTGGCTCATTCGGTTGGGGCCTAGAGCGTCTGTTTTTGTGCTTATGGGGTCCTGCCAAGCAGCCCCATGAGAGAGGTGGGGAAGGTACCGCTAAAACGTGCTGATTGCTTTTTGGTCTCCATGGCATCTGGCCCGTGAACTCCTTGAACCCAACAACTTTCACTTACAGCGAGGTTAAGGTACGGGCTGCATTTGGGGTCTCCCAGGACCCAGACACCTCAGTGTGCAGATCGGGGAAGACTGCTTACTGGGTGTGCACTGCTTTTCGCCTGCCCAAGCTAACTCTAGCTTGGACACTGCCCATGTCACATACAGCACAGGCTGTGAGGAGTCCGTGGGCTCGCTAGCCTCCAAAATCTCTCCCTTCTCGGAGGAAAAAATATGGAGCACCACGCTGCTTGCGCCGGGAGAAGAAACCGCCGAAGAGCGTGCTTCCCCTCGGGGAACAAGCACTCGACCCGGCAGGAGAGGACTCATCCTTCTCCGTGCCTTCTGCTAGATCCACCGCCGAGCCACACGACTTGCCTCGGCAAGAGCGGGACCTGAGCCGTGAGGGAGAGGACTATCCTTGGAAAGCGCTCTCGCAGGAGCGCATAGCCACACGACTACAATGCTCGCATTTGACTCCCTCGAGTGCCGAATGAGCATGCTCCTAACCTAAGCATACAACACATCGGCTGTGTGTAGCCTTATCCATCAAGCAATACCATCAGGGAGGTGTGTGACTGGCTACAGATTTATTCTGCGATAGGACAACAACCGCAAACATAGAACTAATGTCATTAAGAACTATCCTTAGCATAGTGAAGACCAGGGAGTGCTGAAAGTGGTGGTTTGGCACTTACAGTGTCTTGATTGCAACATTATTGAGTCTGTCTGGGATTACATAAGGAGCCAGAAGGATCCGAGGCAGTCTACAGCCACAGAAGATCTGTGGTTAGTTCTCCAAGATGTTTCAAACAAACTACCTGCCGAGTTCCTTAAAAAACTGTGTGCAAGTGTACCTAGAAGAATTTATGCTGTTTTTCAGGCAAAGGGTGGTCACACCAAATATTGATTTAATTTGGATTCCTCTTCTTTTCACTAGACTTTAGAGCATTTTTCAATACCTGCCATTTTGCACAGTACTGTATATTATGTTTTTTAAGTACGTATTTCGGACATTATGGAGCGTTATACATGCATACATTTTATTGCAAATGGATATTTATAATGCATTGAAAGAGTGATCTTTTTCTGTAAATTTTGCTTACCTCTGAGAAAACACCATGCAGAAAATAAAGAGGCCTACTGCAACACACACTAGTGTTACTGGGAAAACTTTGAAGAAAAGCATTTCTTTGACATTACTTTCAAGTTGTATTTCATTTTCTGTGTTGGCAAAAAATATAAAAAGTTAAATAAAAAACAAATCTATCTCAATTACAAAAAGAATCAGATAAAAAACCAGAAAGATTTCAGCAAAAGATTGTAATTCTCTGTCATTTTATGCTATTCAAATTAACAGACATTTTAAATACCTTCTATGGTCAATTTCCATTGCAGCTTTAATGGAAAACATGAGTATAATCCTGCATCTGAAAGCTGTACATCAGATATCTGTAGTATTCTTGAATTTCGACTGTCAACCTGCATCCTGCTTGATGTGTAGTTGATCACAAGTCGGCTTACAATTGGGCTGTAGATAAAAATAATATCCCCATCTTTACGCCATCCAGTGTCTATATGCTCAGTAATCATAGTTCCATTACAGTGAAAAACAACAGTCTCCCCCCTAACAGCAGTTCTGTTCATCTGCTGCGGAAAATATCTCTCATAAGAGTTGATATAATCTGTAGGGAAAAAAAGCAGAGTGGTCATCTTTTACAAAAAATGTCTAAACATTTTAGGATACAGCACAGGCAGGTTAGTCATGCTTTTAGGTTGTTGAGGAATTCACAGTTTCTAGATAAGCTGCTTCCAAATTATAACATTATTCCCAAAAATATTGATATTGCATGTGTAGTTTGCCTAAAAACTGCTTATGTACTTCTTATTAGTTCCTCAACACACAAATATACACTTCCTTTTCCCTGACAGCCATGAAGTTATTGTAAAGCATCGGATTATGTATTAATATTACATGTGCTGTATGTAACAGGGAAAAAATGCATTGAGAAAATCAAAGATTAGCAAATTAAAACAAATGAAACAAATGTACTTAAAAAGCTACAAGAAATGTAAGAAATCTGGGTTCACGATATTTTAAAATCTTCACCAATTGTTTGAATCTTCAACATTGAATGGAACAACATTGACTCTTATTTCTGTAAAAAGCTGTCCAGAGATTTACTCAATCTGATTTCAAGGCAATGACTTAACAATGGAAAGTAACAATGGACATTGTCCCATGGTAGTTTTTACAGTGTTACCCTATAAGAAATGAAAGGTAACAGCTATCCCATGCTAACTTACTTCATCTGTTTGTTTAATTCTTGTTTATTTCGTGACCTTGTTTATTGTTAATTGACCTTGTATATTGATTCTTGTTTATAATCGTTGTTATTACCATTTAAAATGTCTGAATATGTAAGTTTTTGCTTGTTAATTTTGCCGACTGTACTTCCCCAACACAAAATTCTTAATTACTCTATGATCCTGTTTTGTTTATTTCAGATATCAACAAAGAAAATTATTTCTAAATTCATGTTTTACCACAGTGTTGAATCCCATAGCCTTTTTAACTACACAACGACACAAATACTTGAAGACAATCATGTCAGACACATAGGGAAAAGAGAAAGAAACACTGTTTAAAAGTAAGGAAATTGAATACCTGCATAAAATAAGAGAAACCAGATGACTGCTAAATACAGCATCCTGTTCTGATGATGATGATGATGATGATGATGATGATGATGATGATACTATCAGCGTGAGTTAAGGACAAGACCCTCTACAGTGCTCTTTGTAGTGTCCAAAGTACAAGGGTGGTTATAAAAGCAGATTAAACCACAGAGAAGACCAAGAGGAAGTGGCTGTTTAAAATGAAAGTGCAAGAGAAAACAGGTAAGGGGATTCAAAGACTTGAGATGCACAACATAAATGCATTTACAAAAAAGATGATGATTTTTTTTTATGTATTTATTATCAGCCACAAAAGATAAAATATTTTTGAGATATGTGTCACTGAAACAAAGAGGAGTCAAAAGAGTGGTGAGGATCCATGTGCTCAAGTCTAAGCACACATGTGCTTTAATATAAGTACACAATGGCACACATGTAGTTTGTACCATTTAAAGACAAATATGTACTTTTGCTTGGGAAAGAAATGTTACAGATATGGAATGTTGGAAAAGTATTTGTAGATTATTTACACTTGTATGGTACATGATACTTACGTTATGGTTTAACTCTGAACAAATTGTAGAAGGAAGGACAACCCAAGGCGATAAAACTTGACAAGCAGTGCAAGTTCAAACACAGGTCAACCAGGATAACAATGGCTCAGAATTTTGTTGAATTAACTGCCAAAAGATGCATGTAGAATATTGTCCATATGCTGTTTTTCTTAGTTCGTATTAGGAAATTACCTTAACCCGTGACAGAGTTAAACGTTTGGAGGATATAGCCCTCTTTTGGTAAGGTAGTGAGTTTTTGGAGACTGGTTTGACATTCTAATTGACAAACTGTTCACAAAGGCTTGCTTTAAATTTATTGTCAATGAAAAGAAGATAATAAGAAGTGTTAAAGAGAGTAAAAACATATGCTCTATAGACTCTAGATGATTCTCTATAAAAAAACTTCCACTTCATTCAATCTACTTATGACAGACCTAACATGTATTCATAGACAATATAACAGAAAAGTTATCACTTATCAGCATCATTCACATTCATCTCTTTAGCCTGAATTAAGGCATTTGTGGCTTTTAAATATGACCTTCATCTGTTGCCACATCTGATACATGTACACATTAACATTGAGGATTTGATGATTCATTTAGCCAGTTTTTCAACCTACATTTCACCACATAGGTTTTGCCAATTGTCTAGACACACTAGGTTAGAGGGCAGGTTCACACATTTTTTTTTGTTAGCTAGCCCGGAGTCAGTAATAAAAATACAGCCTATAGTAGACTCTTTTTTATTATGTTAATTTAATTGGCACTGTCCACATTCTCAATGGTCTCCTTGGTTTATTGTAGTGTATTGAACATTAAAAGCAATAAAAATAAAATAAAGCTGGATTTTAAAGTAATTATTTTAGTATTAGAGGTAATCAGTTTATTATTATTTACATTTGTGATCATCAACATTTAACAGATTACATTTTTAAAACAATATAAATAAAATGCCTGCTTGGTTAAAGATTGTATAAAATCATATTTTATAAAATTATAAAATTAGAATAAATCAAATTAATGCAATACACTTTTTTATTATATTTATTAAATTGAGTAATCATTCATCTTTAATTTTCTAAACTATATGATCTACTGAATTGTTCTACTTATTTTATACATATTTTAACAAATGTCTTCATTCCTTCCATCCTTCATTCATCCACTCTATCGATATGCGGAATAGTCAGGATTTTTCTACTTTCAAGAGAAATTCTTGAAGCTGGGAAAAAAACGCTAAAGAATCAATAGCGCTAGCATTGGCCGCTAACTAGGAAGTGACTAACGGATAACGCTAGCACTACAGATTCAAGATTTTTTATTTGTCACAAACATCATCACAAACATCATTATATGCAGTATAAAACTTGCAGTGAAAGCTTTCGGCTTCTCCCATTAGGGGTCGCCACAGTCGATCATCATCCTTCACCATACCCCCTGTCCTCTACATCTGCCTCTTTCAAACCAACTACCTGCATGTCTTCCCTTACCACAGCCATAAACCTCCTCCTTGGCCTTTCTCTTTTCCTTCTTCCTGGTGGTATTCCTGGTATTCTCAGCATTTTCCTACCGATATACCCAATGAAAACCTTCAGCTCTGCTACCTCAAGCTCCCACGGTCTCTAAACCATATAACATTGCAGGTCTCACCACAGTCCTATAAACTTTCCCTTTCGCTTTTGCAGATACCCTCCTATCACAAATCACTCCTGCTATCACAGTTCTTCACCCACTCAACCCTGCCTGCACACCCTGCCTTTTTACTTCTACAACACACTCTCCATTACTTTACACTGTTGACCCCAGGTACCTAAACTTCTCCACCTTCACCACCTCTTCTCCCTGCAACCACATCACTCCACTTCCCTCCCTCTCATTCACACACATGTAATCTGTCTTACTCCTACTGACGTTTATTCCCCTTCTCTCCAGCACGTACCTCCACCTCTCCAGGCTCTTCTCAACCTGCTCCCTACTCTCACCACAAATCACAATATCATCTGCAAACATCATAGTCCACAGAGACTCTTGTCTGTCCTCGTCCATCAACCTCTCCATCACCACTGTAAACAGGAAAGGGCTCAGAGCCGATCCTTGATGCAGTCCAACCTCCACCTTGAACCACCTTGTTCCTACTGCACACTTCACTGCTGTCACACTGTCCTCATACATGTCCTGCACCACCCTTACATACTCCTCTCTCTGCACCCTGTCGTACGGTTTCTCTAAATCCACAAACACACAATCAACTCCTTCTGACCTTCTATAAACTTCTCCATCAACATTCTCAAAGCAAATAATGCGTCTGTAGTGTTCTTCCTTGGCATAAAACCATACTGTTGCTCACAGATGGTCACCTCTTCTCTTAGCCTGGCTTTCACTTCTCTTTCCCATAACTTCATGGTGTGACTGATCAACTGTATTCCCCCGTAGTTACTGCAGGTCTGCACATCTCCTTCTCGATTCCTCAGGCATCCTCTCACCTTCCAAAATCTTATTAATCAATCTGGTCAAAATCTCCACTGCCATCTCTCCTAAACATCTCCATGCTTCTACTGGTATGTAATCTGGTCCAACCACTCTTCATCCTCTTAATTGCTGCTCTCACTTCCTCCTTATTAATCCTTTCCACTTCCTGCTTCACCATCTCCACACCATCCAACCTCCTCTCGCTCTCATTTTCCTCATTCATCAGCTGCTCAAAATACTCCCTCCATCTTCTCAACACATTATCCTCACTAGTCAACACATTTCCATCTACATCCTTTATTGCTCTAACTTGCAGCACATTCCCAGCTCAGTCCCTCTGCCTGACCAATCAGTATAAATCCTTTTCTCCTTCCTTAGTGTGCAACTTCTCATACAACTCTTTATAGGCCTTTTCCTTGGCTTTCTCCACGTCCCTTTTTACCTTCTGCCGCATCTTCTTGTACTCCTGCCTACTTTTCTTGTCACTCTGTTGATCCCAATTCTGTTTTGCAAACCTCTTTCTCCATATGCTTTCCTGCACTTCCTTATTTCACCACCATGTCTCTTTGTCTTCCTTTCTATTTCCAGATGTCACACCAAGTGCCTTTCTAGCTGTCTCCCTTATGACTTCTGCAGTAGTCGCTCAATCATCCAGCACCTCTTCACCACCACCGAGACCCTGTCTGACTTCTTCCCTGAATCTCACAATACAGTCCTCCTCCTTCAGTTTCCACCATCTTATTCTTCTTCCGGTCCTCACTCTCCTCCTCTTCTTTTTCACCTCCAAAACCATCCTACAGACCACCATCCGATGCTGTCTAGCTACACTGTTCCCTGCCAACACCTTACAGTCTCCAATCTCCTTCAGGTTTCATCTCCTACATAGAACATAGTCCATCTGTGTGCACCTTCCTCCACTCTTATATGTCACCCTAAGATACTCCTTCTTCTTAAAATAAGTATTTAACACTGCCATTTCCATCTTTTTAGCAAAATCTACCACCATCTCCCCTTCCACATTCCTCTTCTTAATGCCATACATACCCATCACCTCCTCATCACCTCTGTTCCCTTTACCTACATGCCCTTTAAAGACTGCCCTAAACACCAATCTTTCATTCCTAGGTACACTTTCTACCACTTCATCTAACTCTGGAATTTTTTCTTCTCCTTCATCTCACAACCCACTTGTGGAGCATAAGCACTGATGACATTTATCCTCACTCCTTCAACTTCCAGCTTCATGTTCATCACCATATCACAAACTCTCTTCACCTCCACTATACTCTTACTGTACTCTTCCTTCAGGATCACTCCTACACCATTTCTCTTTCCATTCACACAATGATAGAACAGTTTAAACCCACTTCCAATGTTCCTGGACTTACTCCCTTTCCACTTGGTCTCCTGAACACATAACATATAGTGGGGCAAAAAAGTATTTAG
Source organism: Silurus glanis (assembly GCA_014706435.1). NCBI lineage: Eukaryota > Metazoa > Chordata > Actinopteri > Siluriformes > Siluridae > Silurus > Silurus glanis. Next base: position 11,702,968 of record JAAIIK010000008.1, read on the forward strand.
TCAGCCACCAACTGTGCAAGTTTTCCCACTTAAAAAAAAAAGAGAGAGGCCTGTAATTTTCATCATAGGTACACTTCAACTATGAGAGACAAAATGAGAAAAGAAAATCACATTGTCTGATTTTTAAAGAATTTATTTGCAAATTATGGTGGAAAATAAGTATTTGGTCAATAACAAAAGTTCTCAATACTTTGTTATATACCCTTTGTTGGCAATGACTCTCCACAAGGTTTTTACACACTGTTGCTGGTACTTTGGCCTATTCCTCCATGCAGATCTCCTCTAGAGCAGTGATGTTTTGGGGCTGTCACTGGGCAAAACGGATTTTCAACTCCCTCCAAAGATTTTCTATGGGGTTTAGATCTCCAGGACCTTGAAATTCCCTCGTTGCCCGGGCGGTGTGTTTGGGATCATTGTCATGCTGAAAGACCCAGCCACGTTTCATCTTCAATGCCCTTGCTGATGGAAGGAGGTTTGACTCAAAATCTCACGATACATGGCCCTATTCATTCTTTCCTTTACACGGATCAGTCGTCCTGGTCCCTTGGCAGAAAAACAGCCCCAAAGCATGATGTTTCCACCCCATTCTTCACAGTAGGTATGGTGTTTTTTGGATGCAACTCAGCATTCTTTCTCCTCCAAGCACGACAAGTTGAGTTTTTACCAAAACGTCCTATTTTGATTTCATCTGACCATATGACATTCTCCCAATCCTCTTCTGGATCATCCAAATGCTCTCTAGCCAACTTCAGATGGGCCCGGACATGTACTGGCTTAAGCAGGGGGACACTTCTGGGACTGCAGGATTTGAGTCCCTGGTGGCGTAGTGTGTTACTGATGGTAGCCTTTGTCACTTTGGTCCCAGCTCTCTGCAGGTCATTCACTAGATACCCCCGTGTGGTTCTGGGATTTTTGCTCACCGTTCTTGTGATCATTTTGACCCCACGGGGTGAGATCTCGTTCAAGATGGCGCCGGTGAGGTCGGCTGCCGTCACGACTGCTCCGGCTACGTTTTCTCTTTTTTTGTTTCTTTTATACTTTTATTTAATTAGTTACAATTCCATATACACAAGATGGACATCATTAGATATGACAAAGACACTCTTATATCTATTGGTGTACAATGCACTCACCTTTCGCCGTTTTTAAACCCGGACCCATGCTGGCCGAGCGAGATCCTAAAGGAAGAACAAAGGACGCGACCCGTATCAGCGTCCATGAGGGAAATGAGCCGGTGTCAGGAACAGGCTGAGGGTACGTGCACACCGCGTTCCCTTACATAATATTCTGTTAGCCAACGTCCAGTCTCTGGAAAACAAGCTCAACGACCTCAGGGTAATGGTCAAATTCCAGAGAGACATTCCGGACTGCAACCTTCTCTGCTTCACCGAGACATGGCTGAACCCAGCGGTACCGGACCACGCCATCCAGCCGGCCGAGTTTTTCTCGGTTTACCGCATAGACAGAACAATGGCATCGGGGAAGTCAAGAGGAGGTGGAGTGTGTCTGATGGTGAACAACCACTGGTGCGACAGCACGAGCATCGTTCCTCTTTCACGCTCCTGCACACCAAATCTGGAACTACTAACCATCAAATGTCGGCCCTTTTATCTACCTCGGGAATTCAGCTCGGTCATAGTCAGTGCCGTTTATATTCCACCTCAAGCGGACACGGACACTACAGTATGGGACTTACATGAGACACTAACTCTTCACCAAACACAGCATCGGGACGCTGCGCTCATTGTGGTAGGAGATTTCAACAGTGCCAACCTCAAGCGCGTGCTACCAAACTTTCACCAGCACATCACCTGCCCCACCAGGGGCGAAAGGACACTGGACCACTGTTACAGAACATTCAAGAACAGCTACAAGGCACAATAACCTCCACCGTTTGGGAAATCGGCCCATGCCGCCATCTTCCTCATGCCTGTTTACAAACAAAGGCTGAAACAGGAAGCTCCGGTTCAGAGGGAGGTCACGCGCTGGACCGACCAATCGGTGGCTGCTCTGCATGACGCTTTGGATGACGCAGCATGTTTACGGAAGCGGTTGTGGGATTCATCGGGAAACTAGAAGATGATACGGTGCAAAAAAACACCATCAGAACGTTTCCCAACCAGAAGCCGCGGGTGGATAAAACCATCCGCGACGCTCTGAGATCCCGCTCCGCTGCCTACAACACGGGGCTCGCCACCGGGGACGTGGATGAATACAAGGCTGCGTCTTACAGTGTTCACAGAGAATGAGAATGAAGGATGCAAAGCGGCGCAACGGGAGGAAACTGGAGTCAGAGTTTCAACATGGTTCTCTAGGAGCCTGTGGCAGGGACTAAGAACAATCACAGACTATAGAACACTATCTTCTAGAATAGTGAATGCGGACGCTTCTCTGGCAGACGAGCTAAACACCTTTTACGCTCGTTTCGAGGCTGCAGCTAACCACGCTAGCGGCGCTAGCGGCACAAACAGCGTGCACGCCGCGAGAGCCGGAAAGGTGAACACGTTCACCATCTCGGAGCATGACGTGAGGAGGACATTCAAGAGAGTGAATACCAGGAAGGCAGCAGGACCAGATGGCATCACAGGTCGGGTTCTGAAAGCCTGCGCTGACCAGCTAGCACCGGTGTTCACTGAGATATTCAACCTCTCACTGGAACAGTCTGTTGTCCTCTAATGTTTCGAACAGTCCAGCATTGTTCCTGTCCCGAAGAAACCCCAGCCCGCCTGCCTTAACTACTCCTGCCCTGTAGCCTTGACCTCAGTAGTGATGAAGTGCTTTGAAAGACTGGTCAGAGACTTCATCACTGCATCACTACCAGACACACTGGACCCATTACAGTTCGCGTACCGTCAGAACCGTTCTACTGAGGATGCCATTGCTCATCTCCTCCACACAACGATGAGCCACCTGGACCAAAGAAATGGGAATTATACAAAGATGGTGTTTGTGGACTACAGATCAGCATTTAACACCATAATTCCCTCCACACTCACCTCTAAGTTGGAGGTCCTGGGACTCAGTCTGCCGCTGTGCCAATGGATCTCTAACTTCCTGACAGACAGACCACAAGCCGTACGGGTGGGCAAACACACTTCATCCACCCTCACCCTCAGCACTGGAGCTCCCCAGGGTTGTGTTCTGAGCCCCCTGCTGTACTCACTGTACACATATGACTGTGTGGCCACTTCCAACTCCACCACCATCATCAAGTTTGTTGACGACACTGTTGTGGTGGGCCTGATCTCCAACAACGACGAGACGGCCTACCTACAGGAGGTTAAAAACCTGGAGAGATGGTGCCAGGAGAACAACCTTCTCCTGAATGTCAGCAAGACTAAGGAGTTCATCGTGGACTTCAGCACGAAGCAGGAGCGGTCATACCAACTGCTAAACATCAGCGGGACCCCAGTGGAGAGAGTGGACAGTTTCCGGTACCTAGGTGTTCACATCACACAGGACCTGTCTTGGTCCTGTCACATCAACACCCTGGTGAAGAAGGCCCGGCAGCGTCTGTACCATCTGAGACGCTTAAGGGAATTTAAACTACCCTCTCAGGTGCTAAAGACTTTCTACACCTGCACCATTGAGAGCGTTCTGACAGGTAGCATCACTTCCTGGTTCGGGAACAGCACCATGCAGGACAGACGAGCCCTCCAGAGGGTGGTGCGTTCAGCTGAACGTACCATCCACACTGAGCTCCCTGACCTGCAGGACATCTACAGCACGCGGTGCAGGACCAGAGCCAGGAAGATTATGAAGGACCTCAGCCATCCCAACAATGGACTCTTTTCTCTGTTGCGTTCAGGGAAACGCTTCCGCTCCCTGAAAGCGAACACAGAGAGAATGAGGAGGAGCTTCTTCCCGCAGGCCTTTCGGAGTTTAAACCAGGAAACACCCAGGATCTAAAAACTGGCCCACTCTCTCCATCATCACACTTCTTGTCTGCACATATCTCACTTTTCGCACCACGACACTTTAAACTCTGGACTCGCACAGCACAGTGCACTTTATATTTTATACCACACCATTCCGCACACTGACACTTTATGGACACTTTACACCATACCATCCCGCACACAGACACTTTATGGACAATCAAAAACCACCTTAAATTGTTTACTGTTTTTTTACTGTTATTTACTGTTTTTACTGCTTACTGCCATAAGCATTTTTTGTATATACATCTTTCTCTCTCATATATATCTTTATATCTTTATATATTCTTATATTTTATTTTATATAGTTTTTATACTTTATTTATCTGCCTTCTTTTTCTTTGTTTTATTTTCTCCCCATCCTAAATACAACTATGATTTTTTTTCTCATAGTTGAAGTGTACCTATGATGAAAATTACAGGCCTCTCTCATCTTTTTAAGTGGGAGAACTTGCACAATTGGTGGCTGACTAAATACTTTTTTGCCCCACTGTATCTACCTTTCTCCTCTTCATCATATCAGCTATCTCTCTCCCTTTATTAGTCATAGTACCAACATTTAAAGTACCAACCCAAACCTCCAATCTCCTACACTTCTCCTTTCCCTGCTGTCTCTGTAGACATCTTCCTCCTCTCCTTCTCATCCTTCGGCCAACAGTAGCCCAATTTCCACCGGTACCCTGTTGGCTAACAATACCTGTGGCGGTCGTTGGTAACCTGGGCCTCGACCGATCCGGTATGAATTTCTCTTTCGTGATCCACATATTTGATTTGGCACGTTTCACGCTAGATGTCCTTCCTAACACAACCCACTCCATTTATCCGGGCTTGGGACCGGTGTTAAGAGTGCAAAGAAACAAGTATATATACACAGTGAAAAAAAATTAGGCTAAAACTGTTCCTATTGGGTAAGAAGACATACATGTGCATCTCAATAAATTAGAATATCATTTAAAAGTGTATTTATTTTAGTAATTCAATACAAAAAGTGAAACTCGTATATTATATAGATTCATCACACACAGACATATATATAAAATGTTTTATTTCTTTTAATTTTAATGATTATGGCTTACAGCTAATGAAAACCCAAATTCAGTTTCATACAAACATACATACACATCATACATCACAACTTATGATATGGTCACAGAATCTGGTGTAACACCGGTGTTGTGGCTAATTCCGACCCCCCTGGCTGAAGTCCACCCCCTTTGCGTGCACGCGGACAGTACCGTCATGTTTCTTCTATACATAAATATATTTTAGGTTCAAGAAAATACATTTCCAACCTTACAGTAAAATATATATACTTAATATATATATTCTAATGTAAGGTTGGAAAGTATACTTACCTATAAGTATTTCAGTGGTTAAGGCACTGGGTTACTGATCGGAAGGTCGGGGGTTTAGGCCCCGGTATCGCTAAGCTGCCACTCTTGGGCCCTTGAGCAAGGCCCTTAACCCTCTGTGCTCTAGGGGTGCCGTATCATGGCTGACCCTGTGCTCTGACCCCAGCTTCTGAGCAAGCTAGGATATGCAAAGAACGAATTTTACTGTGCTGTAATGTATATGTGACAAATAAAGGCCAATCTTCTTCTTCTTCTTCTTCTATAGAAAATATATTTATGTAAATAGATTTTAGAAAATAGATTTTTTGGCCATTTTTTGTATATTTTGAAATAAACTTTAAAATACATTTGAAAATATATTTTTTTATCGTATGGGAAGTGTATAAGACCCATTTTAGTGACTCTTTTAAAGGGGTAGAATCATGGCAGGTGGGTTTAAAAAGCAAATGATTACTGAGTGTAAACTGCCATCTACAGGAAACTGTAAAAGTTTTCGTTAAATTGAACGCGTGAGGATCAGGGAAGCGTTTGACCGAACTTTCCGTGTTTAAAGTGCCACCTACAGGAACCCACCGGCGGTGCACGCTACGTGGGGTAGACTTCAAAGAACAGACACGCAACACTTAACACAATACAGCTGCGCTAGACACGTACATGCGACAGACAGTGAGATTCGCCTTGCTTTGGAAGAAGTTTAGTGCACAAGAACACTACATAAATTCCAGTTTGGATGTTGTTGTTGTTGTTGTTGTTATTTCCTTTGCCGAAATCGTTTCTTGAAGAATTCTCCTACATCCTAAAGAGGATTTTGAATTTCTTTAACGTTTGCTGCGAAAGAGTACATCAAGTAAAATGTGATGGTTTTATCCCATAATGATACTTCGACATTCCCAAATGCATAACATTGTTAATCTCCAAAAAAAACGTATTACTTACTGTAACATTTGATAGACCTATTGTTCTTTATGTCTAAAATACATATTTTTAAACCAGGTAGATTTCAAACAATGGGTCTAGATAAAGATGTCAAACTGAATTAAATTAGTTTTAGCAGCCCAATGGGCCCAGCCCGACATATCTTTTTGCAAATTTTCATTGTATCTTTCACCCCAAAATTATCAATGAAATTTCAAGAAATAAGAAATGCCCAATAAATCATGTACCACAATATTGCATTTATCAAATAGATCCCATTTTTATCAATTAGTAACTATAGCCCTATTAAAATAAACAATGAAAGCATGAATTGAGAAGTTCTGAGAAAATCTGACCACTTAAGAGGAATTCTACCAAGATTATAATTGCATTTTGGCATAAATTCAAGACCATCAATAGTACTAAGTAATCCAGAGGGACAGCGCATGTGGGACGTTTTGGAGACAAAGTGAGGGAGGCGTGATTGAGATGGTTTGGACATGTGCAGAGGAGGGACATGGGGTATATCGGTAGGAGAATGCTGAGGATGGAGTCTCAAGGAAGGAGGAAAAGAGGAAGGCCAAAGAGGAGGTTTATGGATGTGGTGAGGGAAGACATGCAGGTAGTTGGTTTGAAAGAGGCAGATGTAGAGGACAGGGTGGTATGGAGATGGATGATTTCTGCTGTGGTGACCCCGAATGGGAGAAGCCGAAAGAAGAAGAAGAAGAAGAAGAAGAAGAAGATGTCTTTTAAAATGTTTGGGACTGCCACAAAAGTTCGTACAAATAACCAAAGAAGAATGATTGTACATTTTTGCTGTCCATAGATTATCACTCTGTATTGTTATTAACACAAAATTCCTACAAGCATTATCACTAAACACTGCTCTAATGGCATTGAAATTCTTATTTACTGTGTTTTTTTGTTTTTCATGTATTCATCTGTAGTACCCAAGCTAACACGAGAGAGGCATGAGAGAGTATTTGGTTTTTGGTGTAAGCGAAACATTGTTTAATTTATTTTTTTATTTTTTTACAGCCAGAAGTGTAATTGGACATAATGTGACTATATCATCCGGAGAAGACGCACATCTAAATTGTCAAATGCTGAAAACAAATGAGCCCATGACAAGTACTTGGCAAAGACGAACAAAGGAAATTCCACAAAATTATGATTTCTTCGTTATGACTTCAGATCACAATGAACATAATTATTTGGGGGAGAGGGTGAAATTCACAGGGAACTTCTCTGGACATTTAGGCTCCATTCTTTTAAGAAATGTCAGTCTTCAAGATGAAGGCATCTACACCTGCATCTTGAACATCTTTCCAAGTGGACCGTATGAAACAGAACTTTATCTCACAGTATTAGGTAAGAATTTCTATTCTCATTGTGGAATTCCTTATTTTTTGTATTATTATTATTATTTATTCATTTATTTTTATTAAAACGGCAGTTTTGGAGATGCTCTGACAAAGTCGTCTAGACCAGTGGTCCCCAACCCCCGGGCCGCGAACTGGCACCAGTCCGTGGGTCAATTGTTACCGGGCCGCACATAAAGAAAACATAACTTACATTATTTCCGTTTTATTTATTATCTGATTCTGAACGATGTTTTATTTTGGAAAATTACCGTATTCTCTCTGCCACATCTGTCTATGACTCACTCTTGATGCATGTCATGATGCCTCGGTCACATGTCTTACCTCCATCCGCTACCTTCTTAAAGGGGCTCCGGCTGCTAACACATAATACATTACTGCTAAATTCAAACCCCCAAACGAGCAAAATGAACAAAGAAACACACAGTGGATTCACGTTTATTATTATATTTAGAAAATACCATTTATTATGCCGGTTGTATCATTTTATTTTGTTGTATTTATCCGACACACCTTAAGGCGGGTCCGTGAAAATATTGTCTGACATTAAACCGGTCCATGGTGCAAAAAAGGTTGGGGAGCACTGGTCTAGACATCACAATTTGGTCCTTGTCAAACTCACTTAAATCCTTACACTTGCCTATTTTTTCTGCTTCTAACAAGTCAAATTTGGGGACAAAATGTTCACTTGTTGACTAATAAATCTGCCCAACTAATGGGTGCCATTTATACAGTTTTTATTTTTAGTTCCTCCTATTGTCACTGTGAATGTTGCGGTTCATCCTGTTGCTGGAGACACTGATGAGCTTTTGCCAACCTGCACTGCAGCCAATTCAAAGCCTGCAGCAGAAGTGTCATGGAATCTGGGTGCATTAAGAGACTCTGTGAAAGTACAAATTAACCGCACTGTGGACTCTGAAGGAAGATACACTGTTACTAGCAGCCTGATTAGCAAGAAGTCCAAAGATCTAAAGCAGGAGAATGTTCACTGTTTGGTCTCACACCCTGGCCTGAAGGAGAAACTGAATTACACGCTGGCAATTCACTGTAAGAAATTTGTCACCTTCCTGTTTGCAGTTACTAACTAAAGACGAGTTAGTCGTGCAGAGTAATATCAAACATGAGTGATAATGGTCAGACTTTACTGTTAATTTAAAAACAAGGACCTTTTCTTCACTTAACATTTTTAGTATCACACGTCAAACAAATCACACAGAAGTAGATGAGACAATAAATGTAGAATTCGAACTGCATAGTACAAAATGCAGTGAAGCTAAACAATGCAGTTGCAAAGACTCTTAATGATTTAATGCTACATTTAACTAAAAGGTTGAAACTTGTAATTTCCTACTTACAACCAGGAAAGTCTGAAGAAAGTGCCCCCTCGTTTATATTAGGGCTTTCTTTAGATCTTTCAAAACATTTGCCAGTCAGTGACATGGTCTGTTATCGTCACTGTTTGTAGACTTTGTATATAGATGATGCCTGGCTTGAAAATTACAATTTAGAAGATAAGTCAAATGCTGTAATAATTTCTTGAGGCCCAAATCTGAGGCCCAGTCATGCACCAGTATGGTGCTGTATATTAGCTTAATCACAGCTCGACACAATTATATGATCAAATCACTCATTACAATGTGTATTTATATTTTATTTTATTTTTGGCCCTGTGTGAAAAATTGTTTACCCCCTTAACTGCTTGGGCCACCCTTAGCAGCAACAACTGCAATCAAGCATTTGTGATAACTTGCAATGAGTCTGTTACAGCGCTGTGGAGAAATTTTTGTCACTCATCTATGCAGAATTGTTGTAATTCAGCCACATTGGAGGGTTTTCGAGCATGAAACGGCATAGGTCATGCCATAGCATCTCAATAGGATTCAGGACAGGACTTTGACTAGGCCACTCCAAAGTCTTCATTTTGTTTTTCTTCAGAGGTGGACTTGCTGGTGTGTTTTGGATCATTGTCCTGCTGCAGAACCCAAGTTCGCTTCAGCTTGAGGTCACGAACATATGGCTGGACATTTTCCTTTAGGATTTTTTTAGTAAACAGCAGAATTCATGGTTCCAATTAACACAGCGTCTTCCAGGTCCTGAAGCAGCAAAACAGCCCCAGACCATCACACTACCACCACCATATTTTACTGTTCTATTTCTAAAATGCGGTGTTACTTTTACGCCAGACGTAATGGAACACACACCTTTCAAAAAGTTAAACTTTTGTCTCGTCAGTCTACAGAGTATTTTCCCAAAAGTCTTTGAGATCATCAAGATGTTTTCTGGCAAAACTGAGATGAGCCTTTATGTTCTTCTTGCTCAGCAGTGGATTTGGTCTTGGAACTCTGCCATGCAATCAATTTTTGCCCAGTCTCTTTCTTATGGTGGAGTCACGAACACTGACCTTAACTGAGGCAAGTGAGGCCTGCAGGTCTTTGGATGTTGATGTGGGGTCTTTTGTGACCTCTTGGATGAGTCATCGCTGTGCTCTTGGGGTAATTTTGGACGGCCGGTCACTCCTGGGAAGGTTCTCCAGTGTTCCATGTTTTTGTTATTTGTGAATAATGGCTCTCACTGTGGTTCGCTGAAGTACCAAAGTTTTAGAAATGGCTTTATAACCTTTTTTCAGACTCATAGATCTCAATTACTTTTTTTCTCATTTGTTTCTGAATTTCTTTGGATCTCAGCATGATGTCTAGCTTTTGAGGATCTTTTGGTCTACTTTACTTTGTCAGGCAGGTCCTATTTAAGAGATTTCTTGATTGCGAACAGGTGTGGCAGTAATCAGGCCTGGGTGTGGCTGGAGGAATTGAATTTAGGTGTGATAAACCACAGTTTTAACAGGGGGGCAAATGCTTTTTTCACACAGGGCCATGTAGTTTTGGATTTTGGTTTCCCTCAATAATAAAAACCTTCATTTAAAAACTGCATGTTGTGTTCACTTGTGTTATCTTTTACTAATATTTAAATTATTTTGATGATCTGAAACAATAAAGTGCTACAAACATGCAAAAAAAAAAAGAAATCAGGAAGGGGCAAACACTTTTTCACACCACTGTAATTCTGTTCTTACATTACCTACATTCCAAGCTTATGTATATCACATCTACCTCATGTTTATCACACCTTAACAATGCTATGTTTAATGTTTACTATTTCTTTCTTTATGTTTAATGTTACTCTTGCTGTTTTACTCTCTATGCACTGTGCTCTGTAGTAACTGCATTTCGGTCTTTTGTATACTGTGTATGTTGAAGAATGACAATCAAAGCTTAAGTTGAGTTCAGGAGTGTGAATCAGACCTCATGCTGATTCACACTGAACCCCTGCTGGACCACCTCTAGTTTGCTTATCGACTCAATATGTGTGTTGGCAATGAACTCAGCATGGGATTGGATTATCTCCTCCAGCACCTTGATTATTCATGAACTTGCACTAAGATTTATTTTCAATTCTGCACCATTTAGGATTCTGCCTGTGTTTATCTGTCAATACTGACACTTTTACTTACAGTGAGTTGTATCAGTGGTGTCACCAAAAGTCTACATGTACTGTAGCAAACATCCCCAAAATCTCTTTCTTGAGAATACAACAGCCATTAATGTTTGCTCCTGCTTTCCTTACACACTCATATGAATAAGAAATGATATGAGTCACTATGAGATGCCACTCAGGGTAGTATTAGCATGAAAGTGAGTTCTAGACAACTCTTATGTGTACATTAGCTTCACTGTTCTATCCTCTAACTTCATGTGTAACTAGTTCAAGTCTTAGTTCTTCACTTTTTGTGCTTGTTTTAATTTCATTTTTGATTTATGGTCTATAAAATCAGTTGTCATACACACACAGCAAGTTTCTTGCCCCTTGCCAACATGCCGATAAAAGACTTTAAAAGATCTAAGAATTTTATTATAATTGAAATGCCCTTGAAAATCATGACTATCATGAGAAGTATTAACGTGCAAGTCATTCAAGGTGATTCTTGATCTTTAAACGCTTTCTTGTATCTTCATGAGCAACAAAGTCGACATGGCCTTTTACATTGTGTAAATCAATATAGCATCGAGCTGAAATGCACAAAGGTCAAATCAAAGACAGCTATCAGAACTGTAGTAAATCACCAGTCAAATACCGTGACAATACAGCCACAAATAGAGGCATATTTAATTACAGTAATCTGGCAACTATTGGACCTTTATTGTATGGGATTTGGAACGGTTTCCTCATTCCTTATTGCTTGCTTATTATTGCTACTTATTTCAAATTGCCCCATATTGCTTTTTTTCTCATCAAGGATATCTGTATGGAAACAGATGTTAATCATCTCTTCCTTTGATGAAGCTGTAACATCCATAGAGGTATAGACCTACAGGAGAACTACAGGAGGAACTACAGGAGGAGCCACTCTCATCACTGCCTCCTCTTGACATAATAAACCAAATTAGCTGTTAAGTCCATCACTTTCCTGGGAACTACAGTACTCCCAGCAGCTGAAGAAGAAAACTATTAAATGTATTGTTAAAAAGGTCCAGCAGAGGACAGACTTTTATCACTAACAAATAGCTGTGGTTTTACCTGCTCCAGTTGAAACCACTAACTCTGTCCTCACCCAACTGCAGAATGACAGAAAAGAAAGAGTAAAAGACATTACAACACAATGTCACTTCAGCAGAGCTGCTTTTAGATTGTGACTAGTCATCGTTTTTTTTTTTTTTTTTAGCTTTACACAGATAATGCAGTAATAAAGAATGTGTAAGTTTGTCCCTAATGAGCAAACCAGTGGTGGCAATGGCAAGAAAAATCCCTCTGAGATTGCGTTAGGAAGAGACCTTAAGAGAAACCAGACTCAAGAGGGAACCCATCCTCATCTGGGTGGCACCAAATGACAATCTGAATAGTGTATAGAGTCAACCTTAAGAGACAGGAAGTTGGTAGAGAACGTAGTCATTGCTTTCCTCCAAAAGGGACATTGGATGTTGGTACACCAGAACCAAAATACTTTCAATCTTCACCACATGACAGCAATCTTACTGAGAGCACTGTATTCAAGATACATGGTATAAATTTCTTTGCTGTAAACAGTGCGTGTACATAAACATATACATAATAAGTACTTTATATGCTATTCCTAAAGGGAGTTTTTTCTTTGCAATATGTATGATACATCATTCATACCTTTCAATTTTCAGACCACCAGAGGGCCTCTTGCATACAGAAAGCCTAAAAGTTTGAGCTAACAAGTATGAGCAAAACAAAAAACGTTTTGGTCAGAAGTCATATGTGGAAATAAAATGGTTCCAAAGATGTACAGTATGTTGTAATAGTTGATAAGTGATCATAGATCTAAAGTGAGAGTGGAAATAAAGATGTCATTAATAGTATGTCTATTGCAGTTGAAGTGTTTTGCCGGTGTAAAGGAGATGTGCATGTAAAAGTGATCTTCTATTTGTTGTTTCCTGTATAAGTATATTATTATGGAGTCCAAATCCTTTTACGTGTAAGTAAATTTAGCTAATAATCCCTGATTTTAATTCTGATTATGAATCAATGTGCATAGTTAATTGCATTCAGCATGAGTTCAATCAGTGCTGTAGAAACACTGCTAAAGTGAGACAGCTGATAAGTAAGAGCTTGGATGTCCCAGTGCTTGAGGCTTTGTCTGTCTAATATATTAATAAATATAAATGCCTGTGCTACCCAGATACTGCTGTTTGACTTTTAAGCAAGACCCTCAACTCCCACTAATTTGGTTTAATTGCATTGCTTTTGGGTAAAAGCATCTGCCAAATGAGTAAATAAAAATACATATAAAGAGAAAAACATTATTTAAAAAAAGGATAAATGCATTCTGATTATTGTGTTACAATACAAATTCTGGTTCAATGTGTGTGCATACAGAATGTATATAGAAATATGTGTGTATGCATATATTTGTTTATTTAGTGTGATCAAATATAAGTGGTATTGCCATAACCATAAGCACAGTGCTGACTGCTCAGAATATCAATGCAGTTTAGCCCAACAGCTAAACTGGTTTTCTTGAAACAACTAAAAACACTTCCTCATTACCATATGGAGTATGGGATTTGGAGTAGAGGTCAGGATGACAGTGTAGAGCAAAAGAAGATGCATTAATCCTGGTCCTCTGTAGATATAGCAAAGGATATCAAACTATATTTTATGTATGCTGTACATTTCTATTGATTTGGTCGATTAATTTCCCACAGAAATATACTCTAGCTTGTTAAAGTCTTCACTACCGGCTTGCAGAGAGCATGCAAAATCATATATCTTTTAAAAGTTTATTCATTTAAATGTGTTTTAAATTCATTCAAAAGTAAAGCTGTGGTGAATCCAGAGTTTATTCCAGGAACACTGGGCACAATGTAGGAATACAGTTTGGCCAATTCTCCTACCAGCATGTTTTGGAAAGTGGAAGAAAACCAGAGAAGCAAAAGGAAACCCATTGAGAAAATCTGAAATTCCATACAGACTGTTACTGGAAGCTCCAGGAGTGAACCCCATTCTCTGAAAAATCACATACACTACATGAGAGTACTCTTTACAGATCAAAACATTGTTATTTTCTATCTATTTGTACACCACACGTTATAGAGTCTCATCTACCACCTACAGCTGTCAATTAGTTTTTTTTATCATGCCTCTGCCTCTTTCGTTGTAAGCAAATATGTCATGGGTTTCTTTTTGCCACAATTTTATTGGCAGGTTTGCACTATGTGCTCTGGTTAGTAATACAGTATAATCAATACAATTTAACATGATCTATAATGATCTGGGACACAATGTCATTACATTATTTAAAATGAATAGATTTCTGCCATGTTTTTGTAAAAGTAATATGCTGTTATTTATGTATACGCGACTTCATATAGTTCATGGAAACCACACTCACAAAGCAGCATCTCTATGGATTCTCCAAAAAACAATTTTTTCATCCTTAAAACAGAAATTTGTTTAAGATCTCTATATTAAACATACTAAACAACCTTTCCATAAATGTGAAGTAATAATTTGATAGAAAAATTATTCCTGACCAACTGGAATATGTGTAAAGACAAAGAGTTTATTTAATGGATATCAATAATCTGCATGAAGTTCTCTTCAATTTCAGCCCATTCTGTGCAGCTGGGGATGGTTCAACATCAACAGCCTAAAAATTCATGAAGTTAATGAGCAACTCAAGAACTTTGAGGATAGATTTGGACTGTAATTAATATCAACAACCTGCTACAATGGCTCAGGACCACAGGTTGCATTTAATCGCCACACCCTAGCAATGATGGAATTGTAATAAATGGACATTCGGTGCCACTAGATGAGGATGAGTTCAACTTTTGAGACTGGTTCCTCTTTTGCATTCTTCCTCATACCATTTCAGGGAGTTTTTCCTTGCCACAGTAACCACTGGCTCACTCATTAGGGATAAATTCACAATTATAAGGAACAAATTATACATTCTTTTATAGTCTCTTTATCTCTGTAAAGCTGCCTTGAGTCAATGTCTATTGGTAAAAGTGCTATACAAATAAAATAAATTGAATTGAATAATAACTTAATAATTGTAAATAAATCTGCTACTTGATACTGCAGTAACTAATAATATGCTGGGAATTTTTTCAACACGCTCTTGGCTTGAAGAAATTATTAATTATTTATTAGCTGCACTTTAGCAATTAAAGAGCATTAAGACCCACCTGTTCACTCTGAGGTATGGAATGAGAGATGACAGCTTGTCAGGGGTCAAGGCTTTAATTACCAAACCTGGTATTAATTATGGTGTATTCCTCACAGACACGCACGCACACACACACACACACACACACACACACAC
>JAAIIK010000008.1:11718503-11729358 GCA_014706435.1 Silurus glanis
TATATATATATATATATATATATGTATATTTATTAGGGCTGTCAAAATTAACGCATTACTAACCTGTTAACGCAAATTCTTTTTAGCAGAACTACTTTTATTAAGGCACGATTAATGCAGCACATATTTCTGTGACCATTTTAAATAAAATATAAACAAATGAATATAAAAAAGGCAAAATGTAAACTTTCAACACAACACACATTTATTCAGATATTAAAAAATAATAAACTCCACCAAAAAAAAAAATTTTTAACCACTAACCGTTTGTTTTACTGATGCGCAAGGTTTTGAATCAAGCACCAAAATCCGCAATGATGCACACAATTAAAACCGTCCATGTGGAAACATAGCAAAAGTTCTGTTTGGTGTCCTGATGACTTACGTAATTTTTAAATGCCATAATTTCTTTAAAACATTTACAAGAATATTTTCTCCTAATGCACTATGTTGAGTTTGGTTTCACTAATAATAAACATACATTTCAATTCATTCAATTTCAATACAATTCATATTTGTCCACGCCCATGTTGAGTAGAGTATTATATATATATATATAGTACTATACGTATTTTCTCTTTCTTTTTCAGCTGGTGATGATATGATAATCATAAACCCATGTAAGTACCATTCTTGCAAATTCTTGTTTGCAAACTGCATGCGTGATTGCTGTGTAGAGAGGTTGATTATTTCATATATGACAGGCCAAATATTTGCATCTATTAGAGACCGAATGTGCCATGAACTATGTGGAATGAAATAAGGCTGCTTCTTTATAAAAGCTTGCAGTCTATATGTGTGATCTGCATTGCTAGATATGATCTCTATAAAGCAGATGTGTCTATGATATATTGCTAACTGGTAATTTTTTAATAGCAGGTCGGTGTGTTTTTCACTGACAGTCAAGCCAACTTCTTTTCAAAACTAATGCCAGTAAGAGAATCATTTACATTTCTACCATTAAACATGTATGGAGAAGGATAAGTGTATTATAATAGAGTGGAATACATATTCTGCCTTCATGCATATCGTCATGATTGCATGATTGACCATCCATTTGAAAGCAATTGCGACAATGCAGATAATCACAATATGATAAGGGAATGTAATCTCCTTTATAACATCAGCATTACAGCCTTTTTCAAAAAAACGCAGGAAAATGAACGGTTGTCAGCTCTGTTTTTTTAATTGTACACTTAACTCTTTATGCACCCACTATTATTACATTTCTAAGGAAATTGTATCTTTTATCTATCCGTCAAATATGATGGATGCAACCTAAAAGTATTTTCATGTTTTTTTATCTAGACAATGCACAGCATTTTTTATGTGGATCAAACATTTTTTTAAATAAAAGAATAAAGAGAAAAAGGAACGACGAATAGGATCATATTTTTATACAGAATCAATGCAAGCACATGATTCATAAAGACGTAAAGACTCTAATTAGAGGCAATTAGTTCTAATGCAATTAGCACATAATCTCTGTTACATTGCAAATTGAACAAAGCATATGGATTTTAAATTGAAAATAGTTTAATTTAAGACATCTGTACAAGGATATTTGTTGAAGGTGGTGGCGGTCGTGATCGTGGTGTTGTTGGTACAGTGCTAAAAAAAGTTCACAATATGAAGCGAAATCAATCATTGTCAGGAATCCCCCTGCCACGCCCCCTTCGGCGGCTGTCAAACTTCGGCATTGCCCGAAGCACCTCGCTCCTTCTCTCGTGCGTGCCCCGCCCGCACGGAGTTGCTCGCAATCGGGCTTCATGGAGAACACCTGAGGCTCATTTCACTCGCTCATCCCCAGCTCCTATATAAACCACACATTTACCCGTTAGTCCGTTATTGTAGGTTCATGGTGGTATGTGTGTTCGCGTATGTGTTTCCCGCTACGTACCTTCTCCTCCCGGACTCCTCGCTCTCTCCACGGCTGCGTCTGCCTTCTCAAGCGCACCCCAGAATACCGACGCTTCTCCGTTGCTGCCTCCACGCCGCGCTTCCTCTGTAACGCACCGTGGATATTACTTACGGACTGCCTTTCGCCAGTTCAGGACTTTGTGGGCCGCGCTCCCAGAGCGCACCACCGGATTATCCCGATCTCTGTGGGTATTTTGTGTTGGCTCTGCCTTTTTTGTTAATAAACCACGTTTGCTGATATTCCGGCTTCCGCCTCCATATCCACCGCGTAACAGAATAACGGACCCCTGAATAGGAATACAAGGACTGAAAAAGAGGGGGGAAGAAAAAATCGGGTTACCGCCATGGTCCCGGCGTGAACCAGAGGAAGGATTCGCTCTGCCGCGTTGCCAAGCTCTGCCCCCGGGAAAACCCGGAAATCCACTGCCGATTTGCGCGGATCATGTTCGGCAGCACCACGCCCCCGTGTTGACGTCATGGATTTCCCGGCTCGCTTCT
Source organism: Silurus glanis (assembly GCA_014706435.1). NCBI lineage: Eukaryota > Metazoa > Chordata > Actinopteri > Siluriformes > Siluridae > Silurus > Silurus glanis. The sequence continues at coordinate 11,720,922 of JAAIIK010000008.1, forward strand.
CCGGCGACAGAGCTGCATGGGGTGGATTTTTACGGAGCGTGGATCGATACGTGGAGTCGAATTCGTCCAGCTACCCGACGGAAAGAGCAAAGATCGCGCTCCACATTTCTCTGCTGTCTGGGGAATCTCTCTCTCTTGCCAGTGAGTTGTGGAGCGCGACTGGAGGCGAGTTCAGCTCATGCGCCCGGTTCATCCAGCTTCTCACCAGGGAACTCGGGATGCTCACCACGGATCTCCATCACCTCTCCCCCCGCTTCCGAGAGCACCGTTCCGCACCAGAGTTTCCTGGAGAGCTCCGCTCCGCCCCAGGACCTCCAGGAGATCTCCACCCTGCTCCAGGCCCTTCAGGAAGGCTCCGCTCCGCCCTAGGTCCTCCAGGAGATCTCCACCCTGCTCCAGGACCTCCAGAAAAGCCTGGCTCCTCTCCAGGGTCTCAAGGAGAGCTCCGCCCCGCTCCAGGACCTCAAGGAGAGCTCAGCTCCGTTCCAGAGTCCCCAGGAGAGCTCAGCTCTGTTCCAGAGTACCCAGGAGAGCTCGGCTCCGCTCCAGGATCTCCAGGAGAGCTCCGCTCCGCTCCAGGTCCTCCAGGAGAGCTCCACTCCGCTCCAGATCTCCACAGAAGGCTCCTCTCTGTTCCAGAGCGTCCCCGAGAGCTCCTCTCCGTCCCAGAGCGTCCCCGAGAGCTCCTCTCCGTTCCAGAGTGTCCACGAGAGCTCCTCTCCGTTCCAGAGCGTCCCCGAGAGCTCCTCTCCGTTCCAGAGCGTCCCCGAGAGCTCCTCTCCGTTCCACAGCGTCTCCGAGAGCTCCTCTCCGTTCCAGAGCGTCTCCGAGAGCTCCTCTCCGCTCCAGAGAATCCGTGAGAGCTCGGCTCCGCCCCAGGACCTCCAGGCGAGCTCGGTTCCGCTCCAAGGTCTTCAGGCGAGCTCGGTTCCGCTCCAAGGTCTCCAGGCGAGCTCGGTTACGCTCCACGGCCTCCAGGCGCGCTCCGCTCCGCTCAAAGGTCTCCAGGCGAGCTCCGCTCTGCTTCAGAGTCTCCCCGAGAGCCCTGCTCCGCTCCAGGATGGCGAAAGGGATGTCGAACCGCTGCCTGGCCGCGAAAGGGAAGTCGAACCGCCACCTGGCCGCGAAAGTGAAGGCGACGGCTCGCCCCACAGTCTCCCTAAAGGCGACGGATCGCCTCACAGTCTCCCTGAAGGTGAAGCCATGTCATTGAGCTCCTCTTCGGGCGAAGCCACAGCACGGTGCCCCTCTCGTTTCAGAGCTCCTCCGACAGCGACGTCTCGCTCCTGAGCTCCTCCGATGGCGACGTCTTGTCTGCAAGTCATGCTGAAGGTGACGCCAAGCTTCCAAGTGCATGTAAAAACGGCCTGGCAGTCCCAAGGCCTTCAGAGAGTGAAGACACCAGCCCAGGTCTTGGTGGAGGCACCATCGCTCTGCTGGACTTCTCCGAGGATGAAGTAGTGGGTGGAGGCTCTGTGGAGAGCTCCATCGCCGTCCAAAACCCGTCTGACAACCCCAGGTCGTTTCTAGAGCCACCCAATCACGATGGTGCGGTCCCAGACGCCGCTTAGGGCCACCCCACAGACCTCAACACCTCTGCAGACGACGTCCCGCATCCGGAGAGCGACATATGGCCCCTGGCCTCCCCCCAAGGCGACGTCTCACCCTGTTCTTCGTCATGGGCGTCGCTCCATCTCTGGTCTCCGTCCAGGGGGTCTTCCAGCCCGTAAGCCCCGTTGAATGCTCTACCCAGCCTCCGGTTATCACCAAGGTCCTTGTGCCAGTCCGGGTTTCCGTGGTGGAGATGGCTCTGCCTCCAGTCTCCGCTGGGAGCGCCACTCCGCCTCCAGTCTCTGCTGAGGTCGTCGCTTCGCTCCAGGTCTCCGCTGAAGGCGACGCTTCGCTCCTGGTCTCCGCTGAAGGCATCACTCCGCCTCTGGCCTCCGCTGAAAGCGTCGCTCCGCCTCCGGCCTCCGCTGAGGGCGTCTCTCTGCTTCCGGTCTCTGCTGAGGACGTCGCTCCATCTCCAGTCTTCGCTGAGGGCGTCATTCCGCTCCTGACCTCTGTGGTGGGCGTCGTTCCGCTCCTGGTCTCCGTGGGTGACGTCTCTCCGCCTCCAGTCTTCGCCGAGGGCTTGTCTTGCTCCGTTCCTGGGTCCCGCTGTGACTATGGTCCCGTTCCAGCTCTCCGCAGGGGTGGTCGCTCCGACTCGGGTCCTTCCCGGCTTTCTCCGGTTCCGTGGCGGTTCCAGCCGGGTCCCTTTTGACCCTGGACGATTGGAGGGGCCCTCCTCCGAGTGCCCCGGCCCTCTGGGCTTTCTATGGGTTGGGGGCGTCCGGTGCCGCCCCTTTGGGGGGGGGGGGGGAATGGTGTCAGGAATCCCCCTGCCACGCCCCCTTCGGCGGCTGTCAAACTTCGGCATTCCCCGAAGCACCTCGCTCCTTCTCTCGTGCGTGCCCGCCCGCACGGAGCTGCTCGCAATCGGGCTTCATAGAGAACATCTGAGGCTCATTTCACTCGCTCATCCCCAGCTCCTGTATAAACCCCACATTCACCCACACTCCCTGTCCGTTATTGTAGGTTCATGGTGGTATGTGTGTTCGCATATGCGTTTCCCGCTACGTACCTTCTCCTCCCGGACTCCTCGCTCTCTCCACGGCTGCGTCTGCCTTCCCAAGCGCACCCCGGAATACCGACGCTTCTCCGTCGCTGCCTCCACGCCGCGCTTCCTCTGTAACGCACCATGGATATGATATCCATGATATACCTGTAGAAGCGCGGAGATGTTTAGGAGAGATGGCAGTGGAGTTTTTAACCAGATTGTTTAACAAGATTCTGGAAGGTGAGAGGATGCCTGAGAAATGGAGAAGGAGTGTGCTGGTACCGATCTTTAAGAATAAGGGAGATGTACAGACCTGCAGTAACTACAGGGGAATTAAGTTGATCAGTCACACCATGAAGTTATGGGAAAGAGTAGTGGAATCCAGGCTGAGAGAAGAGGTGACCATCTGTGAGCAACAGTATGGTTTCATGCCGAGGAAGAGCACCACAGATGCCTTATTTGCTTTGAGGATGTTTATGGAGAAGTATAGAGAAGGACAGAAGGAATTAAATTGTGTATTTGTGGATTTAGAGAAAGCGTACGACAGAGTGCCAAGAGAGGAGTTGTGGTATTGTATGAGGAAGTCAGGTGTGTCAGAGAAGTATGTGAGAGTGGTGTAGGACTTGTATGAGGACAGTGTGACAGCAGTGAAGTGTGCAGTAGGAACGACAGACTGGTTCAGGGTGAAGGTTGGATTGCATCAAGGATCAGCTCTGAGCCCTTTCCTGTTTGCAGTGGTGATGGACAGGTTGACGGACGAGGTCAGACAGGAGTCTCCCTGGACTATGATGTTTGCGGATGATATTGTGATTTGTGGTGAGAGTAGTGAGCAGGTTGAGAAGAGCCTGGAGAGGTGGAGATATGCGCTGGAGAGAAGGGGAATGAAAGTCAGTAGGAGTAAGACAGAGTACATGTGTGTGAATGAGAGGGAGGGCAGTGGAGTGCAGGGAGAAGAGGTGGAGAAGGTGGAGGAGTTCAGGTACCTGGGGTCAACAGTGCAAAGTAATGGAGAGTGTGTTAGAGAAGTAAAGAAAAGAGTGCAGGCAGGGTGGAGTGGGTGGAGAATAGTGACAGGAGTGATTTGTGATAGTAGGGTATCTGCAAGAATGAAAGGGAAAGTTTATAGGACCGTGGTGAGACCTGCGATGTTGTATGGTTTAGAGACAGTGGCATTGAGTAAAATACAGGAGGTGGAGCTGGAGGTAGCAGAGCTGAAGATGTTAAGGTTTTCGTTGGGAGTGACGAGGATGGACAAGATTAGAAATGAGTTTATTAGAGGGATAGCCCATGTAGGATGTTTTGGTGACAAGGTGAGGGGGGCGAGATTGAGATGGTTTGGACATGTGCAGAGGAGGGACATGAATTATATTGGTAGAAGAATGCTGAGGATGGAGCCACCAGGTAGGAGGAAAAGAGGAAGTCCAAGGAGGTTTATGGATGTGGTGAGGGAAGACATGCAGGTAGTTGGTGTGAAAGAGGCAGATGTAGAGGACAGGGTGGTATGGAGACAGATGATCCGCTGTGGCGACCCCTAATGGGAGCAGCCGAAAGAAGAAGAAGAAGAAGAAGATTTTGTTATACAGTTAAATTCCCAATAAGTGAGTTAATTGTTTATATGCATGTAGTAAGTATATGTAATATGATAATTTAAGTTGTGTAGATTTAATGGGATGTTCACCGCTGCGGCCCGGGTTCAATCCCCGGTTAGGGAACCAACCCCAGCCACTCTTAGTGCCGGTCCCAAGCCTGGATAAATGGGGAGGGTTGCGTTAGGAAGGGCATCCAGCGTAAAAACATGTGCCAAATCAAACATGCGGATGATCCGCTGTGGCGACCCCTAATGGGAGAAGCCGAAAGAAAGTTTTTTAGATTTAATGGGATGTTATTGCTATATATAATTGTTGGACACAGATATACAAACTAATCATGATTTTTTTTTGTGTGTGGTGGATTTTGGCTTCAAAATACTTCTGGATGTTCATATCTTTTTCTCTCTCTTGCCCTCTCTGTATGCATTCTTACTCTCTCTACACTCTGCTACTCTCTCTCCTTCTTTTTATCTGTGTCCTTTTTAACCAAAACCGCCTCCAATTCCTTTCCCTACCTGCCTGACAGCCTGGTGTGTGTGCAGCAAGGCAGCCAGAGATAAAGTGTGAAAAACAGAAGGTCCATCTCTGCCAGCATCACTGCACTTTTTAATGTAGAGAGTTAACAAATGGTGGTGTTTATCGACTCAAACGCTTTGTGAGATGTTTATCTATAGGCTCCTAACCCTAAACTGTTCTGCTGGAGTTATTTTAGAATCGACTAAACGGTCAAGCCTAATCTCTGCTTTTACAGATAAAGAGATAAGTAGAAGGCCACATGGTTTACTTCGCCCTTTGGCTTGGTCTTTTTTTTTTTACAGAAAAAGATTGCACATATATCTGAGCTAAGCCTCTCTGTTTGCACTTGTTGCAGTGTGTAAACTCATTAAGATTAAATCTGGCATGCAGTAATCAAGTGGAGCCTTTAAAGCCAGATTATGCACAGAGCTCAGTACATAGCAGATGTTTAGCACAAACCAATATACTGGATTGAAGGGCATTAATGTGGTCAAACAGGGAATTTATTTTATTATCCAGACACCTGATATTTCTGAACATTGTTTTAACATTGTTCTGTAGTACTGGGGTTTTTGAAGTGAAGTTTGTAATACATTTTTTTGTGTTGTGACAAAACTATTGTTTATTTTAAATATATTTTTTAGAGTTATTAAAGTTGACAATCTAATTTGAATTAAAAGTGTTTCATTCAGTGATTCTGTCCCTTTTTCTTTCTGGACCTGCTTGAATCATCCTGACGCTCTACCTCTGGATGGAGTTCTTTTTAATTGGAGACCACTCACTGCTGCTGAAGATGGAACAGTCCATTTAGAACTATGAAGTTACTAAACATGCATGAACTTAAGAAACATGACGATGGATTTGGTCTGTAATTAATATAAACAGTTTATTACAGCAGCTTAGTGCTATGGACATTTTTTGTCACCCAGATAAGAATGGGTTCCCTTTTGAGTTTGATTTCTTTCAAAGTTTCTTCTTAATACTATCTCAGAGAGCTTTTCCTTGCCACAGTTTCCACTGGCTCACTCATTAAGGATAAACATACATGGACTGATTTATAAATGTAAAAGTTATATATGTAATTAAATTGTAAAAAAGGGAAATGTCCATTGTCAAAAGCGCTAACAATACCATCCATGTAAAGCTCTGTTTGAGAGATAAAAGCTAGAAAGTTTTTTCATTTTTTTTTCTAATCCATAAGTACTTATAATAAGTACTAATTTAAGAACCTCAGCTTGATCTTTAAGCACCATTACAATGGTAGAGACTCAGTTGTTTAGATTTCAAGAGGAAGAAAGAAGAGCCTGGAAGCATGTCTTTCCTGAACCCTGAGATATGCTGGAACAAGTTAAACACTAGTGAGGATTGGAAATAGCATAGTGCAGTACAGGGTGAGAAAAGTACTGTGAAATGCTGGGTACTGCTCCATTTTTGGTGCTTTGTAGACAAGCCTTAGTGTTTTAAATCTGATTAAGGCAACTGCAGGCAGTTCACAAATGACAATGCCCCGGTGCACAAACAGAGCTTCTTAAATATATTATTTAAATGGATTGGAGTGGAAGACCTTGAGTGGCCTGCTATAGAGCTCTGACCTCAACCCTCTTAAACACCTTTGGGGTGAATTGGACTGCTGACTGCACCCCAGGCCTCCTCACATCACCTAGATCAGTACATGACTTTACTAACACCATTGTGGCTGAATGAACACAAATATCCACAAGCACACTCCAAAAGGAAGGAAATTATATATACTGTATACAATATAACACTGGCTGCATTCTAATCTTATTAATGTAATGTGCTTAAAAGTTAAACGGTCAGATTGTGTTCATAAATAAATCAGTATCGAGAGGGTCAGTGTAATTTACATTTCAAGAGATCTCTTGAAAAAGGCTGTTGGATTAAACGCTTTTACAACGGCACAACCTAACAAAAAATAAACCAATAAAGTGTATTCCATGGACACTGGCTTTGTTTTATCTTTAAATGTTGTTTAATCTATTTGTCTGATTGATGTATGTATTATGTATATGTGAGTCTGGCGCACAGAAAAGGAAACTGCTATGATTTATTTATTTTTTTATTTTGCTTTGTTTTATTTTATGTATTTATGTTAATCAGAATACAATGCAAGACTAATCAGTGCACCACAACCCTAAACAAAGCCCTTTGCTAATGGTGAATCTTGTAGGAGGTAATTTATTTTTTTTTTTGGTCTAGACATGGATAATTCATTACTTTCTTTGAATTTGGGATAATTTGCATATTTAATCATCATTCATTGTATGATGTTTTCCTCCTCACTACCCATTTCTCCCAAAATTAATCAAATTTCAATATTTCAGAACTGTTTTGCTTGATAATGAGATAAAAGCACCAGCTGTAACAGAGCCAGCATTTGCATTTTAAACATACTTTTATTGCCTGAAGCATTTGCACTATTTTGCTTTTTTTTTTTGGACTAAGGAGACTGTGGGTGCCATTTGCATTTTCTTATCACCGCCAAATTTAATTAAAATACGATGTTTACTTTTTCTTATTGCCATGCATAAAGAGAGTGTAACACAATTTTACTCAGATTCCTGCTCACAGGAGCATTGCAATTAAATTTCTGTTAGTGCTCTATTGCATCAGTTATGATACTTCTTGTGGAAAATATTGCTTATCTCACTGGGTTCTGTACAGTACATGTATTTGTGCAGGCACTGTTTTTTTCTTAAATTTCGAGAACATCACTGAGAAACACAGTGACAGCTATAAATCAATTACCAAAGATACTAATAATCAAATTTTATGAAAAATATGATTTTTTATTTTTTACCAACAATTGTTTCATATGATTACTTGTTATTACATGCTATTACTTAATTTATACTATTTTCATAATGATTCATCTAATATTCTTAACTGTTGGATTTTGTCCACTGATGTGAGTCTGGATTACAGTATTGCCAAGCTTTGGATAAAAGCATCTGCCAAATGAGTAACAATATCAATGTAAAAATATTAGGCCATGCCCAGATAGCTCTTAGATCAGCCTATTCAGCAGATTCAGCTGCTTTAAAGCAGTCTTATCTAATTTCATTATGAAACATGAAACAGCAAAATAAGAGTGTAGGGTTCCAACCCCAATCCTGCTCATCAAGTACTTCATATACTGTACATTTTATTGTTTTATTGCTTAAATACATTTTCTTTAACTCAGGAAAGAATGTTAATGAACTGATTTGTTTATTTAGATGTGTTGTGTCAAGGACAGCAAAAATAGGTTGGAGCCTGTGCGCTAGTATACAAAGTGGTGATGATGCACTTAACTGGCTTTAGGCTGCTAATTTAATAGTTGAGCTCAATTCACTACAACACTATGCTGGCACTGTTAGGCCTTTACATAAGATCTTTTCACCTTCCTCCACTTAGTCTGATTATAAGTGATTTAAATAAATCCGTTCATCAATTAATTTAATAACTATTTAATATAGCTATATTACTGCAGATAGTATAGTAGCAATCATATGTGGAGCAACCAGTATGTCTGCAACATTGGGTGCCATCTTAAAAAGCAGACTCTGGAACAGGCTGCATGTCCACTTTGTCAGATTTATTTACAATAATCACTCATTACCTTCACCTGCATCTTCCCTTCACACCAACATACAAACATACAAAAACATGTACCATACCATACCATACCATACCATACCATACCATACCATACCATACCATACCATAC
>JAAIIK010000008.1:11753434-11770804 GCA_014706435.1 Silurus glanis
TTTATACAGTGGTACCTCGACATACGAGTGCCCTAACATACGAGTTTTTTGAGTCACGGTCACTCGGTCGATTTTTTGCTTTGTTACGCGAGCAAAAATTTGAGGTACGAGCTCAAGACGCCTCAGTTAGTGTTGCTGATTCGTCTCGATACACACGGACACAAACAAAGTTTGAATGTGCGCGCGCACTAACACGTGGCTGTGACGAATCTCGAGATGAATCAGCAACACTGGCCTCAGTCAGCGTTTTGTGCTTTTTGTACATTTACAGTACTTTATCACATTTCTTTTTATAACCATGGGTCCGAAGAAAGTGAGTGGAAAGGTCAGTGCTCAGAAGAAGATGATGTCTATTGAATTAAAGCGTGAAATCATAGGAAAACATGAGCAAGGTGTGCGAGTGATTGACTTGGCGAGGCAGTACGGGCGTAGTACTTCAATGATATTGATACCAGTTTATTTCTTTACATTCTCTTTTATTATGTTTTTATACGATATTTGTCATTTATAAATACATTTTTCTTATTCAAAAACAACTGGGGTGGCATTTTGGGGGCTGGAACGGATTATTGGCATTTCAATTAATTTCAATGGGGAAATTTGCTTTGAAATACGAGCAAATTGACATACGAGCAAGGTTACGGAACGAATTAAACTCGTATGTCGAGGTACCACTGTGTGTGTGTATATATATATATATATATTGTGTGTGTGTGTGATATTTCTATTAAGCAGAATATTAGTGTTTATCAATGTAGCCATTACTGAATATAAACAGGATTTAAATTGTATAGTAAAAACAATGGCCTAGTGATGATGATGATGATGATGATAGTGGTGATGATGATGATGGTGGTGATAATGATGATGATGGTGATACAGCATTCAGCAGGCACCGTAATCCAAAGTGACATGATTGTGACACTGGTATAGTTTACTTTAAAAATGATTAGGTGCTTTTTTTCTGTAAAGAGTGCTTTATGGTTCCATTAGTTTACAGTGGGAAGTGAAGGGCCTAGTATGTCAGAAAGACCTCTTGGGGTCTGCAGTGGCTGAGAAGACAGAATCAATGTAAAGGGTGGAAGGAAAATAAAAGCTTGACATTTTTACTGCACTTCCTACTTCGAAGGTCATAACACTCTCTGAAAACCAGATTCAATCCCTTCCTCCACTTCTCTCCATCTACACTCCAACCATTAATTACTTTCCGACACTTCTCTGGCTGATTCGAGGTGCTGTGTCTCTGTCTAAACAGCCGCTTCATTTTCACCTAACTCTGATCCCATATCTCCTGGTCAGCGGTGCAGAGAAGCCTGCTGTCTCAGGTCTAATTTTGAATGAAAAAGGACTTATTATTTCAAAGAGCAGGTACTGAAAGGAATGAAAGTGTGGGAAAATTACAGGACCAAAGAAAGAGTTGGCGAGGGAAGCAGTGCCTTAGGGGAAAGCATGATGCGATGAAAATTGTCGAGTTCAGTATACGAGACAAAGTTAAAGAATGATATTAAAGGTCTGGGGATGTCTGGCGAATAAGATGAGGAAGACACACAGAGTGAAGTGTTAGTGTTTGCCAGGGAAGACCGTGTCTATCATTTCATTTCGGGAAAGGGAAGGAGAAAGAATAGTGATGCTGGCGAGTTTTGTTCTGCTGAACATAATAATGTAATATTACATGCACCGTCTGTCTTTTCATTATATAGCCACGTGACTCGCAGTATGACCAATGTATAATTATTAATCCATATCTTCATTTTCGGGCTGATAACTGCTTAGCCGTGCGTGATAGAAAAGAGGAGAGCAATAACCTGATATGATTTATGGTGTTTTGCTTTATTGATTGCTGCTACCTATTATCTCATGCGATGGTGAGCTTGCACAATGACTTTGCAGGGGTAAGATGAGCCAGATTGGCTTTAGCTTGATTGATTGCATGAGATGCACATGAGATGTGCAATTAGCAGCGGGTTACGCTCGTGATTGAACTGCACTCTGCAGGAAAAGGGTAGAAATAAGCCAACAAGCTTAAACTCTGAGCAGAAAGATGACTGAAGTCTCTGTTTCTCTCAGGCAATGTCTTTTCATTTACGCTCTCTGCGCTCAAAAAGTCAGTCTCGCTCTCTAACCTGCTTTTCTGTCTCTTACTTATTTTCCTCTAGCCTGCGTCCGTCTTTTAGAACCCGTCTCTTTTTTGCTCGGTGCACTTTGTTCCTTCCTTTTCTTCATCTCCCCTTCATCTCTCCTCTGCTTTAGTCTCTGGGATCTGTACAGATTTGGCTTGTTGTCTGTCAGAGGCAACCGAGCGCTCAGGAGGCTTGACATGGAACTGACAGATAGAAAGAGAGAGAGCTTTCATTTCAGAATGGGAGTTTTATCTGAGCAACACTTGATGTTCTTTACTGAGGTATCTGACAAAAGAAGTGTTTATAGCACGTAAGGTTTATAGCATTTCTCCAGGCTTCTGAAACTGTATATAAGGAATAGAGTATATAAGAAATAACACACTTGGTTTATTATAAAACACCTGTAGTTTTCCCGTCTTTGTAGGTCAAATGCAAAAGTCGAAAATGATAATAAATGTAATCCCACTTCAGAGTTAAGTCAAATGCAGAATAAATCCCACTGCAACACTATCAGCAGGGAGTCAGGCAGTGTTATAGGGGAACATAGGAATTCCTGAACCAAAGAAGCCAACATTAGTGAAAGTGGAAAAAAAAAACTCAGAATTTTAAAATTGACGAATATATCTAGCAAGTCACTAAATATTACAAATTATATATTTATAATTACTTATATATGTGGTTCAGGAGGTTGGGTCTCTCAGAACTGCTTTTTTTTTGGAAAGGTTCACAAATCTTTATCGATGATGTAACTCTTGATTGTGAATGAATTCAGATGTCTACAGAAACATTTTGTCTGCCAATTTACAGTCAGACGCGTCCCATCCGTCATGCAGCAAGACAATGACCCAAAACACAATGCCAAAAAATGGCTTCATCAGGGAAGAAAAGATTTTAGACCGGCCAAATCAATCACTAAAAATAATTTAGCAACATTTCACCTGGTGACGATGTGAAAAGAAAAAATACTCAAGAGGACATTCATTCATTCATTCATTTTCTCCCGCTTATCCGTAATTCGGGTCGCGGGGGCAGCAGTCTAAGCAGGCCCCCGCCTTCGACTGCTGCCCAATCCTCACAGCACCGTCCCTTACGGTCCCTCCTGCAGGTGGTGAGCCCACGGGAAGGCGGCCCCACGTCACGGACCTTGATATTTCCCTCGTAAGGGAAAGAGGACATTGAACGGAAAAAAAAAAAACAATAAGTGACCGAAGCTGAGCTACAAGCCTGAAAAGAAGAATCATCAGCGGTTTGGTGATGTCAGTGGGTTGATGCAGCAGGTTATTTCAAGCAGTGGATATGCAATCAAATATTATCTGTAATTTACTTTCATTTTTTTATTTTAATACTTTATTTCACCTAAACCTTTGGTGGTCTGCCTGCAAAGACATTATCTAGAAGACTAAAATTCATCTTTTTTGACCTCCAATCAAAATGTCTTCTACATTAATAACAAAACAGTGTCTTGCTGTTCCAATATTTTCAGGGAAGGCAGTATGTCATCATTAACAAGACTAAATATGTTGTTGGAAGGAAAGTGACCGATTCCCTGTGATGTGAAGTCCAGAAACTCTGTCCTACCAAGACTGCTGGGAATGTTTGCTTTCTGCTCTCTCTATTTCGTCCTCCCTCTATTACTCGCTACATCATCCCATCTCTCTCTCTCTCTCTCTCTCTCTCTCTCTCTCTCTCTCTCTCTCTCTCGCTCTCTCTCTCTCTCTCTCTCTCTCTCTCTCTCTCTCTCTCTCTTTCTCTCTCTCTCTGCCAGAACAGCCTACAGGATAAACAACAGCAAGACTGTGCACAGTCCTATACAGGGTGTATTTTGGCAGCACAAGTCTGTGTGTCAGAATTTCCAAAGTTCAGTCCGCCTATCCTAGAAAGCCACTGGCTTATGAGTACAGTGTGTGAAAAAAAAATTGACAGGGGAATGAAATTTAAATGCCAAACCAGCTAGGATCCTTGCATGTCTTCACTTCTGGACCTCTGGACCTTCGACATTTGGGTTGCAATGAAGTGTTTTAAATTGCTATTCTAGTTTGATTTATTGTGCTCTCACTTTTTTCTGTTAGAGTAGAAACTTTATTCCTGTGCTGTGAACTCAACTGACTTTTAAAACCTTCACATCGAGAAATGAAATGAAGTCATAGAGGGCAGTGCTTGGCACGTCGAGTTATTTTGGCTTTAATTGTACATGGTAGGGTCATATGGTCAGGATATTGCTAGCTTTTAAAGCTGGTGTACAGAGGTATGAGGAAAATTGCAAGGAAGAGCAAAGAGCAACGTTCATGAAACGTAGTTTCATTCTTTAAGTAAAGCTGGAATAATCTCAAAGTTGAAGCGACATGAAGACAGTTAAGCTACCTGTTGAATAGGACCTGTCACCTGAACTTTCTTTTTTATTTTTTGGCACAAGGTTATTCGAAAGGTTATACATTCACCAGTTATCTTTTGAAAGCTTAAAAAAAATAAAATTATATATATATATATACACATCAGCACTACTAAAAGCACCCTTTCAGTTTATGACAACCTTGAATTGCTCAGAATAGCCTCAAAGCAGCTATTGCAAAGCTGAACAAGACACGCTTTAACCACTTCACATAAGGCTCAGTGTTTAAACTTTCATTTTTCTGGTTAAGTAATCTTTTTTTTTTTCCTTTTCAATGTCTTTTCTGCTAATTTGGTTTTGCCAATTCCCACCCACCAATCAGAGTAACACATGCTTCTTCCAAGAAGTGTGAAACCAGCCAAATGCATCTTTTTTGAACTGCATCACTGGGCAGCGTAATACACGCTGGGCAAAGTGCTTTTCTGACAGCATTCGTGTACGAAGTAGATGATGCCTGTACTAGAGTAATATTACAAATCCCCTGCTTAAATATGTTGCCAGTAAAAGGGAATATACAAAGGAACCTGCATTTAAATATAGTTAAGTACCAAAAACAAAAGTATTGATCTGTGAGAACTATACTGCAATTAATTAAAGTGTGTCTGAGAACAAATTGTGATGCCTAACCAGATTGAAGCCAAAGATTCAGTGCTATTGAAAGCTGTTTAGTTGTGAAACAAGGTGGTGAAATATGAAATGAATAAACAGGATCTAGTGCTGTGCACATTCTGATTTGAATTTTACAAGAGTGTTAGCTTTGAGGAGTAGGAGGATAAGCCTCCTTCACATGGGCTAATAGGAACAGAGCAGCATGGAGGTGGAGAGAGGAAAAATGTACAAGGACGTTTAATCTAGAGAACTTTTGAATGATTGTATCGTGTTTTACTGATGCGCATCTGTTGGTGCTGCGCCCTGGTTTTTGACCGATTCATATTGAAATCAATGGCCTGATTGTAAAGAGTTAATTTTAACAGCACATAATGGTTATTTGTTAGTGGCTTAGACTGGTTCTTATCAACTTAAGTGATCATGAATGCAGCAAAAACCTAACATGCTTCTACGTATCCTGAGGAATCAGTCCAATGCTTTATACTGGGTCTGTTTTTTTTTTTTTAAAGTATACTGGCATTATTGATAAATGTAGTGGAACCTCGATACTTGTGTCCTTGACACTCGAGACCTCGATAGTACGCGACTTTTCATTTAGAACTGGTAACTCGTGAAATATCTGATCGCGGGAAGCCGTGAGTGGCTAGAAAGTAACATTTCAAAACAGAGTTTGTACTAATAAATTACATAAAAATGTTTGAAAAACTATTTCATTATTGTATTATTCATTTAAAGTAGTAAATAAAATGTATGACAAGTAATTCACAATTTTTGTTGAAATTACAGTACAATACATGTACAATTAACCTTGAAAAAGGAGAGTCAAAACCTTGCGATTTTTTTTGTTACTCTCGAGAACGTAACCCCGCGATTATCGAGGTTGCACTGTAAAGGTAGGTTTTAATTTGTAAATAGGTTTTAATGAGTAGGTGCAGACAACTTCTATCTCTCTTTGCTTTATAGGTCCATCAGCAACCTGTATGTCTCCATAAAAGATACTTAGCTATGAATTTCTCATATTTTCCCACTATTTTACCCACAATTAAGTAACATAGTGTGCATAGAGTGTGGCATTGTGCAAGTACATGAACTTATTCATGAGTTTATTTTCAAAAAACCTATTCTATAGTCTAGAATTATATATTCTATAGTCTAGAAGGTTAAAATGTAGGCAGGCAGGAGTTAAACAGAATAACCATTGAAATAAAGGTGACAGTCAGAAACAATGATAATTCAGGAAGCTTGGAAATACTACTGGAAAAAAGAAATGGATTGTAAAAACCGAACTATGACACAAAACAGGTACAATATTCGACTATATTAGAAATCAAAGCAGAGAAAAAATATCTATTGTCTTGGGAAATAAACTGACCTAAAACCAAATATTGGAAAAGAAACACTGGGTAATGCGAACCTGTCATATTTAAACTGTCTCGAAAACTGTTATGTATCATTTAGACCAGTGATCCCAGCTTCAGGACCTACAGTACGTCTCCTAAACAGCATACAACCACCCCCATAAAAATCAGTAGGTCAGTAACATGTTCATTTCTTACACTGAGAAACGTTCTTTTGTGTTATCTAGACTCGACTCTGTTATCTGGCCTTCAGCAGTTTTGCAGCAGACGAGCTTTAAATTCCCTTTGCTGATGATTTGTATCTTTTAGAAGTGATTTTAGATTGCAATATTAATTATTGAATGTCTTCACAGTCCTGAACATTAGTGAAATGATATGTTAGATAAGCACCAACTCGATCACTCACATCATTAAACAGCAATATGCAGGTCATTTATTAAAAAAGCAGTGAGTCAGCTTTTATTTTTCATAGCCTCTAGCTTAGGAGCTCTCTCACTCTGGATAATATGAAAGATAATATCAGTGCCATGCGGGCATATACACTGTGGCCAAAAGTATTGGAACACCTGACTTTTCCTTAAATTGTTGGAGACACACAATAGTATAATATGTCTTTGGATGCAGTAGCTTCAAATTTTCCCTTCACTTGAACTAGGAAATACTGTTCCAGTATGTGTACACTGTTCCAGTGCTTTTGCACACAATGTGAGCTCCATGAAGATATGATTGACATGGCTTGGAGTGTAGGATCTTGAGTGGTCTGCTATAGAGGGCTGACTTCAACCTTACTGAGTACCTTGGGCTAAATTTGAACAATGACTGCACCCCAAGGCCTCCTCAACCTACATAAGTATCTATATCTTATGGCCAATTGTTTATAAACATTGTTCCATATAGTGTACATAAAATCAAGACTAATGCGTTTAATAATGTTTTAACTTTCGTTATCGTTCACGTCGGATTTATTGAGCTTTTTAGTTATTAACCTATTGGATTTCTCTATAGCAAATTTTCATTAGGTAAATTTTATTATAAATATTGATTGCTCTTTAATTTATTTAAATTACATTCAATAGATAGATTTTTTTGTGTCTTTTTGTTTTTACTTTAGATTATAAAAAAAAAAAAAAAAAAAACGCAGACAAAAAAAATTCAATGCATTTAAATGCACTCCTCAGTCAAATAATAATTACGCTTTTGCTCTGCATGAGTCGATTTTTCTGTCCTCTCGTCAAAAACATAAGTTATCATTAAAGTAGATTTTCAATTTCCATGTAATTTACATTTTTTTGTATGTGTCAAATACAAATAAATAAAACAGTGCAAGAGTTTTAATATGAACAATATTAACAACACAGACGAGTCATTGTAGTTTCAGCCATATAAAATACAGTACACAGTGAAATGAAAAAGCTTTTACTTACGCCCAAGATACTACATAAAACATTAATTCAAGGTCATGTAAAATTATAAAATTAACCAGGACAATACATAAAGTGCACATGTACAGCACACAACATTGAGAGAATAAACACAGTGGCATTGCAGCACAGGCCAGTATTTTTTATATAATAAATACTCTACATTGTTTTTGTAGCAGCAATTTGTGCAAACAGATTCAATGAATGTGTTTGAGTTTGTGTGTGTGTGTGTGTGTGTGTGTGTGTGTGTGTGTGTGTGTGTGTGTTAGTCCAGTCCCTTTGTATTGAGGAGTTAAATGGCTTGTGACTGAGGTCCCGAATGCATCTGTTCCATTTTTCCAGACATCAGAAGGTTGAAGAGAGGTTGTGAGGTATGAGGTGTGTGTGATCAGACACAATGCTGGTGGCATTGTGGTTACAGCATGCTGTATGAATGTTCATGATGGAGGGAAGAGAAGCTCCATTGATCTTTTTTGCTGTCCTCACTATCTGCTGTGGTGTCTCGCGATTTGAGACGGCTCAATTCCCAAACCAGGCAGCGATGCTGCTGCTCGGGAAATATACAAATATTAAAATCACAGACTAATTGCCAAAATCTGCTCATGATCATGTTGATATTAACAAACACATTAATAAATCAAGCCAAAATCTTCTGGTTTGGCTCTGCAGTATAGTCTTCAAGTAGCTCTGCTGTTCCATGTTTATATTCCTCTACACCAGTAGTCTGCAAGTTTCTGTACACCACGGACCAGTTTCACTATAGACAGATTCTCTCTTGTGGGGTGTGTGTTGGGGCAGATGGGTTTGGGGGGTGGGGGGTGGGGATAAAAATAATCATATTTAGCTCTTTCTCATCAGTAACTGCCTCTCTGTTATCATCGCTTGTTTTTTTTTTTTTTTTTCTATTCTGCCAAAAAAAACCTTGGGGGGAAATTTGTTTGATTTGTTGGAATTAGCAAGTGTGGAAATGTTTTCCGAAATTAATTCGGAAAGTGGCTCAGTATATAATTCAGTGTCATATCTATAAACATTTTTCCCAGAACGCTGTTGTAGAACCTCATCCACAACCCGTGTACAGCTTGATCTCAATTCGGTTTTCAATTTATTCTGTTTTAGCTCCACACACTCCTGAGCTCAGTGATAAAGGTTGTGGAATAATAATACTCTAGTGGTTTGTTTGGTGCAGGAATGGAATAGAAATGTCAGCTAGCCAGGGTTTCTGAGGACTGCATGACGGAAGTGAGGTGTACAGAGGATGCTAGTGTCGACTATGTTTTTCCTCGTGTTGTCTCTCATGGAGTTTTTCCTTGCCATGGTTGCAGGGGCACCACTAGGGTTCCTCATCATTGTGCTACATGTAACAACAATCATTATCAATAAGCATAACAATTATTGCATATTCAGTAAAAAAAAAAAAGGTAAAGAACAACATGTATTATTATTTTATTAATATATTTATTTATTAATGTTACACATTATCAATCATAATAATTAATATAATTAATATTGATATTAATACACATTATATTAACATTAAATTAATATTAATTCAATATTTATTAATATTACAGTTAAATAAATGAACTGAAATGATGCATACTGTATACAATAAAGCAATTCCATACAGAAAGCCATTCCAAGGCTTTCCAAACATTTATACATCCCTATCTTTTTACCACTTGGTGATTTTCTGTCTTTTCTGAAGCTCAATGTTAGTCCATTGTTATTGCTCGATTACATGGAAAAAGATTCTTGGAAATACTGTTGCAACCATCAGTGGATAAACATCAGGGTTAGTAATAGAATTTCTATTTTCTGTTTATTAAAACAGCTTCATCCGGGGCTTTAGAATCATAACAAATAAACTGGAATGTAAATCACCTTTTTGGCTGGGAAAACTGGGTAACTACTCTGTTTCGCGCTCTCCTCTTTTTCAAGGTTTTCTTTCCTCTTTTTGACATCCTGATATTCTTGCATTTTACCATCTACCTGTCAGAACTTCTGAATCCCACAAACGTCCTAAACATGCACACCCTTGGCACTGGGGCATTCATTATATCGTGCTTCCTAACAGTGCAAAGAGGCATTTAAAATACCAAAACTATACAAAATACTATGTGGTTGTGCTGGGCCCCCTGTGTGACACTTAGAATTGTCTTAACCCCCCCTTAACAGAGCCCCTGCATGTGTAGCATGTATTACGTGTTACGTGTTAAGCTTTTGCATTCTTTTTGGAATTCTTGTAGGACACCAACATTTCGTCGGCCTTTGAGCTTGTCAGTTGCTTGTGGCGGTTTTGAGGTCCAGCTGCTTGATTGTAATTGTACAAATCCAGTCATGTATTCATCCTTCCAGAGGTCTAGAAGCTTTTGAACAACAAGGCCAAACTGTTTCAGGATTTATTCTCTCATCTGACCAGAAGCAACAGAATCCTTTTGTCTTTCTGGTAAATCGGACACAGCTCAGATCTGTGGATTTCTGTGCTGAATTTTGTAATCCTTTCTTTTTTTTTTTTTTTTTTTTTGCAGCTTAACCTGCTCCTCAGAAATGCTGGAACAAAGCAGCCGAGTTAGAGTTCAGTAGCCCTGGATCGATCTTTTTTCTCGTTCTTCATCACTCCATCTGTCTTCCATCCACTTTTCAGCCCCCGCCTCTTCCAGTTGCCATGGAAACCCTTGCGGTTCGGAGTATTTGATTTGGTATTTGGTCACGCTAAAGTGTACCCCACTAAATGTCAAAAAGACCGCCCCTGTTCAGCAGAGAAAGTTTCATTGTCTCTCGGTTTTGCTCTAGAATTGATCGCTAATGAAACTCCAACTAGATTCCAACAAGCACTAATCTAATAGAAAGCTTTGTAGGCGCGGGATTGAATAGTCGTGGCTTGCCTCGATTCTAGTTTTCACACCCTGCTGGCGGCCGTTGTTGGGGAATTAGCACTTGCCTGAAATAATGCATTCACTGTTTGTTCAAGCAGTTCGCTTTTGGTTTTCTCGGACAAACTAAAATCTTGCCAGCAGAAAATTCAGTTATGCAGCGTGAGTCATGTGTTACAGAGCAGAGATGAGAAAGGGTGGACTCTGGCAGAATCCAGATGTGGAAACAGCCTTTATGGAAAACACCCACACAAAACCCTAAAGCACCTCCGTAATGCCATTTAGGGAGAAATGTCTCACAGAGAGAGCGAGAATAAGAACGTATAAGGACACTGAAGACAGACGGTGGTCAGTGCAACTTTCTCTTACAGTCTCTCGCTGACATTAATGCAAACGATATTATAGAAAAAAAAACTTTCTTCCATAATACAGTGGCAAGACGCATAAACATGGCTGTAACTGGATGGCTGGACACAGGAAATATTTCAGAATAGAGGAGGAGGGGCAAAGGTGCATGTATGTGTGTGTGTGTGTGTGTGTGTGTGTGTGTGTGTGTGTGTGTGTGTGTTGTAGTAACCTCTTTACTTCAGACTCAACTTGGCAGAAGCCTATTGGCCAGACTGCTTCTCACATGACCAGTACAGTGTGCAGTGCAGTGGGGGTTGTTTGGTCTCTGGAGAGAGAGAGAGAGAGAGAGAGAGAGAGAGAGCGAGCAAGGGGGAGACTAGCTTTCATAAAGGCTTCAAATACATACAGGGCCACCGGTAGAAGTGGATGACAAATCAAAATGTATGCATGGAGGGTAGTCTCACCTCAAAAGAGCCTAAGAAGAAAGTAAAAAGTAAAAGATGAAGATGGAAAGAAAAGGAACAGCAATTGTGCTGATTTGAAGTAAAAAAAAAAAAAAAAAAAAGTGCAAAACCGAATCTGAAAGGCAGCACAATGTACAGCTACTTCACGGGAAGGGAAGGGAAGGGAAGGGAGGGAGGGAGGAAGGAAGGAAGGAAGGAAGGAAGGAAGGAAGAAAGGAAGGAAGAAAGGAAGGAAGGAACTTGACTACTATGCAATCTTGAAATAGATGATGGTGCTGAAACGTGTGTCTGAGAGAAGAAGGATAAATTATGATGTGATGAAAAGAAATGAAATAGTCTAATAGTTCATTATGCAGTGAGGTTTGCGCTCCCTCAGGGAAGAAAGGGAGTGAGATATAGAAATTATAAAAGAGAGATATTAACAAAAGGAGAAAGAAAAATAAAAAGTTTCCCTTAAAGCATAAAAGTAAAAACTAAACAAAATAAAGACACATGCAAAGAAAGAAAGAAAGAAAATGGGGAAAAATAGGGCAATGACTGAATCATTTAAGATTGATTGGGGATCAGAAATGTTTTGAGAGCTATAACACAGTCTATTAAAAATGACAGAATGAAATTAAGTAGTCTGATGCAATATACAGTGACGATGTCAGAAAAGAAATGACAGAATTTAAATAGCAGGAATAAAAATAAAGAAAGGAGAGAAAGGGCTTTATACTCAAGTCTGATGACGCTTCGTACATTATACAGAGTAGAGTAGAGTTGTGCCGTCTCACGAAAGAAACAAAGAGATATAAATTAAATAGGATATGAGATAGAACTAATAAAGAGAAACATAAGGAAATGGTAAATGAAAGAAAAGGCAGAATAAGTGAAAAAGTTAATCAAATAGTGGTGTGTTGTTGAAAAGCAAGGAAAGATGATTAATGGATGGATGGATGGATGGATGGATTATTGGGGGTTTATTCGAATCAGAAAGTTTAAAAGAAATGTGGACCAGTTTGATAGTACAATGCAGTGAAAGCAGCCTGTGGTTTTTTTTTTTTTTTTTTATTTCATAAAGCTAAAGTTGGCACAATCACTGACATTTACATTATGTAATTAAGAACAAGAATCGCAATTTATTAATTAGCAGATGGACAAAGCGGCAAAAACCTACAGACGCTGCCACTAATTGTATTCAGGAGCCACATTTCCAGAGGCGAACAAATTCACATGCACGATTGAACAGATGTTTCCGGAGGTGGGAAACCTGATGTGAAAGCTACTTATTTGTCGCAGCACTACTTTTATCTGTTTCACTTATTTTAGTTGCGTTCTTATATTAGTAAATCGTGTTTCCTGCTTGGACTTGGCCTACATTTAGTCTTGCTTGTTTTTTATTAATTATAAAAAGAGCACAAAGCATCTCTGCTTTCTCTTTTATTAACGACAGTCTGGGGAAGGGCTTTACATGCGCATTAAATTAATCACAATTTGGCAAAAGCAGGTCTGTAAAATTTGATTAGCTTTAGTGCATACGATTTGAATGTTTGTTTGTTTTGTTTTGTTTTGTTTACTTTCTGAGCCCACTCTCGACCTCCCAAAAAGCTTTGCCCCTGAATTAACACTGGTTCAGCTACAGCTTCTTGAGCTTTCAAGTTCATTCAGATGTTAAGCTGCTGATTTACAACTGTATAAACACACACTTTGGCTAATTATAGATGTTCATGAGCACATCTTGAGAAAGGCCCTTAATTCTCAACTGCACAGATGTATAAAAATAAAGAGAGAGAATTGTATGTCGCTCTGGATGAAGGTCCCTTCCAAATGCCCTAAATGTAAATGCAAATCCCAATAAATTATCTGGCTGCACTAATTTGCTGATCAATGATTTGAGACTTTGATTCAGTTGGAGTAACGAGGTATTGGGTCAATGACAAGACAAAAGGCCCATTAAAAAAAAGCAAACGAGAAGGATTTTTTCTTTAAACTTTTTTTTATTAATTCTACATTTTGGTATTGTATGAGGAAGTCAGGTGTGTCAGAGAAGTATGTGATTATGGTACAGGACATGAATGAGGACAGTGTGACAGCAGTGAAGTGTGCAGTAGGAACGACAGACTGGTTCAAGGTGGAGGTTGCATCTTGACTGCATCAAGGATCGGCTCTGAGCCCTTACCTGTTTGCAGTGGTGATGGACAGGTTGACGGACGAGGTCAGACAGGAGTCTCCCTGGACTATGATGTTTGCGGATGATATTGTGATTTGTGGTGAGAGTAGGGAGCAGGTTGAGAAGAGCCTGGAGAGGTGGAGGTACGTGCTGGAGAGAAGAGGAATGAAAGTCAGTAGGAGTAAGACAGAGTACATGTGTATGAATGAGGGGGAGGGCAGTGGAGTGGTGCGGTTGCAGGGAGAAGAGGTGGAGAAGGTGGAGGAGTTCAGGTACCTGGGGTCAACAGTGCAAAGTAATGGAGAGTGTGTTAGAGAAGTGAAGAAAAGAGTGCAGGCAGGGTGGAGTGGGTGGAGAAGAGTGATAGCAGGAGTGATTAGTGATAGAAGGGTATCTGCAAGAGTGAAAGGGAAAGTTTAAAGGACTGTGGTAAGACCTGCGATGATGTATGGTTTAGAGACAGTGACATTGAGTAAAAGACAGGAGGTGGAGCTGGAGGTAGCAGAGCTGAAGATGTTGAGGTTTTCGTTGGGAGTGATGACGATGGACAGGATTAGAAACGAGTTTATTAGAGGGATGGCACATGTAGGACGTATTGGAGACAAGGTCAGGGAGGCGCAATTGAGATGTTTTGGACATGTGCAGAGGAGGGACATGGGGTATATAGGTAGGAGAATGCTGAGGATGGAGCCACCAGGAAGGAGGAAAAGAGGAAGCCCATGGAGGAGGTTTATGGATGTGGTGAGGGAGGACATGCAGGTAGTTTGGTTGAAAGAGGCAGATGTAGAGGACAGGGGGGGTATGGAGACGGATGATCTGCTGTGGCGACCCCTAATGGGAGAAGCCGAAAGAAGAAGAAGAAGAAGAAGAAGTTGATTAATTCTACATTTTCCACAGTGATTCTATGTCTTTTTTCATCACTTGAGTTTGGAATAAGAAAAAATAAATAAATACATTTTCTGCAAATGTGGCTGCTTAATGCAAAACTTCCGATAGCTGGTATGGCTTGTAGAGAAGCAGGGAAACACATATGGAGAGAGAAAGAAAGAGAGAAAGAGAATGAAAAATCAAACTGAAGAGGAAAAAATGAAAATGGCCTTTGACTTTTGTATGGACCTGAAGTAGTAGAACCTTTAGCAGATATGTGCATGAAAGAGGGACATATGTATATGTATGTTAAAGAAAATGCCGTGTACAGCGGCTGTGGCTTCACCACAATGAAATGTGGAGGGAAAAAATGTCACCTTGATTTTTGAAAGAGTTTAATACACCTCACATTTTTACCGGAACGTTAATGAGAATGTAGTGACAGAGAATTAATAAAATATGGAATGAGTGACGATGTGAAGTGAAGGTGAGGGTAACGAGGGCAAAAGCCTGAATCACACTATCTATGAGGAAAATGATTTTCTCTAGTTGGCTCAGTGCTGCCCTCTACAGTCGGCTTCACTTTTGGCACGATGACTTGAGCATCATTAATGCATCATTTCCCAAAACTCTCACAGCTGGTTTGTCATCTAGTGAGAGAATGCACAAAATGAAACTCCATCATATTAGTAATAGTTATACTGTTAAAGTTTGGGGAAATGTTTCCCAAACAATGTTTTGGAGAACTGGTGGAATAAAGTTATAGTGCTTTATCAAAGAATTAGTGTGCTTGCGTGGCACTAGAAATGAGAGCTCTACTTCAAAGCTGAATGTGTGTGTGTGTGTGTGTGTGTGTGTATGTGTGTGTGTGTGTGTGTGTGTGTGTGTGTGTGTGTGTGTGTGTGTGAAACAACTCAGCTTGTGAAAGCAAAGGTGCCAATAGTCTATGGTATTTCGTAGTGCTTACACCTCATAGAAAGTGATACGCCTGCTGGAAATTGCACCTTTCTCAGATTCTCGCAGTATTCAGTCCAAAAAACAAGTCAATGGCATGTCACATGATGTGAAGACATGCTTTTGCTTTTGTCTTTACTTTGTCATGGTTAATTCTGACCAGTATATTTATAAGCCAGTAGAATACATGGACTGGGATGTCAATGGTTGGGTAAAAAAATGTATAAACTAATTTCTAAAATCTCATCTAACTCTAGGTTTTTTGTAACAATCTTGTTACTGACTTGTTGCTTTTATTGTCTTGACTGATTAATTGGTTAGACAGTTTTATCCTTAAGCGTTTGATCTTAAGAGATTAGATTTAAGGATCCATCCACAACAACTTGGGATTACAGTACTGAGAATTTAACTCTAATCAGGAATTTCTCTTCCAAACTTCTAATCAGGAGTGGAAGAGCCCTAACAGCTGAGCTAACACTGCCCCATGAGGGTTAGGTAGGTAGGTAGGTCAGTCCAAACATGATCCAGCATGACAATGCCCCTTTGCACAAAGGTTTACATATAGTTTACATTGGTTGGAGTAGAAGATCTTCAGTGGTCTGCTCTGAGGTCACCCCTATTGAATACGTTTGCAATGAATTGGAGTGCTGACTGCACCCCAGGCCTCCTCACCTCACCTACATCAGTACCTGACTTTACTAACACCCTTGTAGCTGAATGAGCTTAAATCTCCACAAGCACAATCCAAAATCTAGTGGAACATCTTCCTAGAAGAGTGGATGTTTTTCTAACAACAAATGGGGATACAAATCTTATGGTCAGTTGTTTACAAACCTCAAGGATGTGGTGAAGGAAGACATGCAGGTAGTTGGTTTGAAAGAAGCAGATGTAGAGGACAGAGTAGTATGAAGATGGAGGATCCGCAGTGGCGACCCCTAATTGGAGCAGCCGAAAGAAGAAGAAGAAGAAGATATAATATATATTGTGGCTGGATGGATGGATGGATATATATATAATATATATATATATATATATATATATATATATATATACCGTATTTTCCGGACTATAAGCCGCTATTTTTTCCCCACGCTTTGAACCCCGCGGCTTAAACAGCGAAGCGGCTAATTTCTGGATTTTTCCTGGGTTTTTCCCGGTTTCACAAGCTTCAAGCCAAAAAACTGAGCGACATAACATTAGACCAATGAAATTGCGGAACGGGTTCAGGTGAACCAATGAAACTCTTTATATTAAATCAGATGCGCTCCCACTGAATCGGGCCGCACCACATCATAAATATGGATGAGGTTCCTCTGATGTTTGACCTGCCGCTCGGACTGTCAACAGAAAATGCGAATCATTCGTCACGCTGAAAACAACCGGGCATGAAAAAACGCACTTCACCTGTGTTCTGAGCTGCACGGCATCGGGAGAAAAACTTCACCGGTGGTGATTTTTAAACGCACGACGATGCCAAAAGATAAACTCTCGAGAGAAATAGTTGTGAAAGGAAGGAGGAAGACAGTGAACAATGACTTTCTTGGTAGGCTACTGTTTAGATACAAGCCGTGTAACAGACACTGTCTTTCGTTAAAGCCTGTGTAAAGTTCATTAGTTTCAGTGTAGACACCTGCGGCTTATAGACAGGTGCTGCTTATTTATGTTCAAAATAAATATCTTTGTAAAATTCAAAAATGGGTGCGCTTAATAGTCCGGAAATTACGGTATATATTGTGGATGGATGGATGGATGGATGGATGGATGGATGGATGGATGGATGGATGGATGGATGGATGGATGGATGGATGGATGGAT
>JAAIIK010000008.1:11798639-11819739 GCA_014706435.1 Silurus glanis
GTGTGTGTGTGTGTGTGTGTGTGTGTGTGTGTGTGTGTGTGGAGAGAGAGAGAGAGAGAGAGAGAGAGAGAGAGAGAGAGAGAGAGAGACACTCTGCTCGGCGGCCTCTACAGGAGAATGGGTCATTGATGAAGGAATGAATGGCTGTGTTCAAGGAAACCAACACTGCATGCTTAGAAGAGTAGAGAAAGCAGGACAGCTCACACACATCCTTTGCTCGCTCTTTTTTCACTCACACACACACACATCCTTGTCTCTTCCTTTCTCAGGCTAATAGAGAAAAAGTTTTTGTGAGTTTGTAACATGTTGGACTCAATAGTAATATGATGCTGGTGTGTTTGGATGTGTACATGGGGACCCTTTCATATACCACAAACCCACACACAAATTAAATAGCTGTATCCCTGAGGACTATTCAAAACTTGAATTGAATACAGCCTGGAGTGTAGCTTTAGTTCACGTGACAATAACAGTAACATAATTATTAATGTAGGTTTTTTCTTTCCCCAAATCCTGGAATAAGGATTTTTCTCTAGTGGGAGTCACTTTTAAAATAGTACAATGCTTTTTTACACATAATTAGCATTATAATGAACATAAGCAGAATTGTAAACTTTACAAATCATGGTGTGATATTAAGGTGCATGTGGTTAAAGGAAAGAGAAATGGTGTAGTATCTTTATTATTGCCTGCTTCACGTTCTCTTGACTTTTTGCCGTCATCTCTGTACATCACCTGATCACGTCTCAAAGTGCACTGTTTGATCTCAGAAGGAGAGACGCATGTGTATATAATGGTTTGCGGTTCTAATAGTCACTGAGCGCGTGTGTGTGTGTGTGTTTCTGCAGTTTGGAGCTGCTGTATTTGGGTGGAAACATGATCTCATCTATCCCAGTGGAACTGGCGAACCTGCCTGTGCTCAGCTATCTAGCTCTGTGTGACAACCGCATCCAGAGCATCCCACCCCAGTTTACCAGGTACAAACACACACACACACACACACACACACACACACTCACACAACTATTTAATTCAGTAGTTTTATTTGTATAGTACTCTTAACAATGGACATTGTTTTAAAGTAGCTTTACATAAATAAATGCATTTCAGCTCCATAAACAAGTCCCTATTTTAGTTTATCCGTAATGAGCAAGCCAGTGGCAAGGAAAAACTCCCTGAGATGGTATGAAGAGGAAACCTTGAGAGGACTCAAAAGTGAACCCATTCTCATCTGGGTGACATCGAATGTCCATTCATTTTAGTTCCATCATTGTTGTAAAACTGTTCATGGAAGTTGCAGCCCTGTGCCTTTGTAGCAGTTTGAGTTTAGAATTTTTCTGTTAATTACAGTCCAGTTCTATCTTTATGGTGCTTTTTAGTTCTTCTACAGTAACGTCCTGGATCTTTAGGTTGTTCATGTGGAACCATTCTCAACTGCACCAAGTGGTCTTCTTTTTGAGTCCTTTAGAACTGCACAAGGCACTTGGTTAACTTTTGTGCCATCATTCATCCTTTTCACTCTTCCTACTGTTTCCAACCCAGTCTTTTTCTCTCTTTATCTCTCCCTGACTGAGATACTCATTCTCTTTCTTTCTCTCTTCTACTCTCTTTCTCAATGTCTCACTATCCTTCTGTTTCTTCCCCTATGTTGTCTCTCTCTCCGGGGTTCTCTGTCTCTCATTATCTTTTACTGTTCAGTTTCTCTCGTGTCTCTCTTTGCTTATGTCCCAATAAAAGTAATTGTGACGACAAAATAAATGTAACGAATTATGTCTCTTTCTCACTCTCCTTTCTCCAGGCTCCACTCCCTGCGCTCGCTCAGCCTCCACAATAATCTCCTGACCTATTTGCCACGTGAAATCCTCAGCCTAGTGCAGCTCCAGGAGCTCAGTCTCCGTGGCAATCCACTAGTCGTGCGCTTCATTAAGGACATGACCTATGACCCGCCGTCGCTGCTGGAGCTGGCGGGTCGCAACGTTAAAACCCGTAACCTCCGCTACTCGGAGCAGGACCTTCCCGGGGACCTTGTCAAATACCTGGACCTGGCCAGCAAGTGCCCTAACCCCAAGTGTGGAGGTGAGACATTGTGAGACGGAGAAGTCTCCCAGCTTTACATTAGTTGTGAAAGGGACTATAAAGAACAATGGATCTGTAGTACACTATACATTTTATGCAACAGTTCCTGTAGTTGTTGCGCATTTGTATTAGGTTTTCATTGGAGTCGCAGCACACAGTGCACTAGACCTGCATTTCGCATAAGATAATAGACCTCGCATTTACAGACGTAACTGTTTATTACGCATAGATTTGTGCAAAATAAATTTCCCCATGCCCATCGTTTCCATGAGTTTTCTCAGGGTTCACTGGTTTCCTCTAATCTCCTCAAAATCATGCAAGTTGGTAGATTTGGCTCCACGAAATTGACTCAGGATACAGTGCTTACTGACGATGCCTGTATGAAGATAAAAGCATCTGAGGAGACTTTTCTCAAAGGCACCAGATATGGTCGAAAGTATGTGGACACATGAAAAGAATAATATAATATATTTAGTCCCCGTTTGCTGCAATAATAATCTCCACTCCTCTGGGAAGATGTATGCCTAGATTTTGAAGATTTGTGCGTTAGTAAAGTCAGGTTCTGATGTGGTCAGAAGGACGGTAAGAACCACGTATGGTTTGAGAAGTCAGTCATCTCAATACGTTTGTCCACATAGGAGACGACGAGCCTTTATTGGTCACGTATACATTACAGCACAGTGATATTCTTTCGCTGCGTATCAGAGCGGAAGCTGGGGTCAGAGCGCAGGGTCAGCCATGATGAAGGGCCCAAGGGTTGCAGCTTGGCAATCCCGGGTCTCGAACCCCCGACCTTCCGATCAGTAACCCAGCGCCTTAACCACTGCGCTACCACTCCCCCTTAAAAATATGAAAAGTAGTGTGTATATATACACCTGTATAATATGAATTTAATTTGTATATATCACTTCCTCTGCAGGTGTGTACTTTGACTCATGCGTGCGCCACATCAAGTTTGTGGATTTTTGCGGGAAGTACCGGTTGCCGCTCATGCACTACCTGTGCTCCCCAGAATGCACCTCTCCCTGCAGCTCCAACCCTCAGAGTGACGCCGACTCGGACGACGACCAGACCATCCCAGCCGATCGGCTGCAGAGAGTTCTGCTAGGATAATGCGCACGCGTGCACACGCGCATAACACACACACACACACACAGTCTCTTACTGGTGCTGCTTCTTCAAACGCACTAAATTTTGTAGCTCACCTGATTGGGTCAGTCATCTAAAGCCAAAAATTTGTTTGATTGAGCTCAAGTACACTGATTCTGCCGTTCAGTACTGCTCACAACAAACCCTCTGTAAGCGCTATTACACACTTGTTTTTGACACAATTAATGATTGAGAAATGAGGCTTCATCATATTCCTCAGTTATGATGCTCCAGTTCTTCTCATGACGATTGAATGATGTACGAATGTTCCGCAATCGCAAGCTTTTCAGATTACACTCCAGCGTGCACACACTCCGAAGTCAAGTCAGGCGAGGGTTGTGTTCAAAGCCGTACTGAAACACAGTAGCTGTTCAACACGCACCCGATATCTCCATGTGCCTTAATTAGAGGGACGTCACTTCCTGTTTACTTTCGTCACCTGTTCTGACTGAGATGTAACAGACTTCAAGCTTCTTCTTTTTTTGCCTGTGGATTTTATTTTTACACCCCTGGGGTCCATGTGGTGCTAAAATGATGACACTGGCATTAAAGTATCATTAGGGATGCACATTTTTTAGTACCCCGTAATATCCATACTGATACTGATGATAAAATGGAATGGAGTTTTATTAGTCTCTTTTGCAGAGTCTGTCAAAACTTTGGAAACAGTCTTTTTGTGTTTTTTTTTCCAGAGACCCATGCATGTTCCTTTTGTTTCTATGAAACAAACTCGGTTATTTAACAGTATGAAGATTTACTGTGATCAAATAAATATATAAACGTACAGACGTTATATTTTCATTGAAGAATTCTCCCTTAGCATGAAGAACCACTATACACACTCATGGCATCCGGACAGTTAGTTTCTCCAAACATTCAACCAAAATACATTCAACTCTTGTAAAAATTGCTAAATAACACTTGCGGAGCTGGGATGTACATTTTGGGGGCATTGTCTTTTTCTGTGGTGAAATCGGTTCCAATTAGCCTTCGAGACCCAGAATAAGTCTCCAACTTTCGCTGCTCCAAAACAACCTCAAACCATTAAGCTTCATGTTTGACTTTGGGGGTGAGGCAATCTACTAATATCTTCTCTTCTGTTCTCCAGGTTACATACGCTCTCAAAAATAGTAAACAGTCTGTGTTTCCAAAGTTTTGACCCTCACTGTGTGCTTTCTGGTTTAGAAAAGTGTGTGTGTCTGTGTGTGTGTGTTCGCACACTTGCACTACTGGACTTGTTTTTGTCACTTTTAATAATGTTATGAAGTGTTGAAATTGTCTTTGTTTTAAAAATCAATTCAAGAAGAACATAACTGGCAAAGAGCTTCTTTTTTTTTCCCTTCTCAAACTAGACTATGCTGCAGTGTTGGAAACTCTTCATTCTACATGGAGGAACTTTCACACACTGAGATGGAGTACGGATCATGGCCTTTTCCTGTCCTCTTTTTAAAAGCATATTTATATATACATTTTACAAATGCATGTAAACTGGCATGCTCTCAGACACAAACTAGAATCTGTGCATCCCTAATTTTTTTTTTTCTTTAGATGATTAGAACCAGCGCCTTTGTATATGTGTAAAGAAAAAAAAAAAAAAAGGTTTCCTCTTGCAGGTTTTTGCTGCTCTGTGAGAGACTTTGTAGTCAGTGATGTTTGTATAACGCACATACCTTTTTAGATTTTTTTTAATCTAACAATTAGACTGTGAATTATACAAAAGATGTTGTTGTTGATGATGATTGAGTGAGTGTATGTGTGATATTAAGAAACCCCTGTGGCCTTGTAATGACTTCTCGTATGCCTTTACCAGCTGGTCGCAGAAGTCTTTTTCACTTTTTGTGCCTTCGCTGTCTCCTAAGATAGCTGTTACACCCCTTTCACAGGCTAATCCTAATAACCGAGGAGAGACCGAGTAGAACATGGGGTTAAAAAAAAAAAAGCCCTTTCTGGGGTCATCATTGTTGGTCAGTAATGCAAGGGTTGAACTGAGATTCTCATTATAGTGTTCTAATTCAATGCAAGACTTCTGTAACGGTGTATAACAAACTTGTAATTTCACCTTTGGTATATTTGCGTAGTCAAAAACCTAAACGAGGTTTTTCATTTTAAACATTTTAAAACAATTCAAAACAGGAAATTTGCTGAATATAAAAAATACTAATAATTTATATAAAAATGTATTTAATGGTACTTATTGTTCATCTTTACTATTCAAAAACATTAGGCATTATTTTAAAAAGTCAAGGGGGAAAAAGATATAGCACCTTAATATTTCAGCTCTTTATGTGTTTTATTTCTTTATTATTATTATTATTATTATTATTATTAATTTTACAGGTGATCTTAACAACACATTCAAGAGTGATTTGCATCTGGAAGAACAGTTTTTTACTCACCAAGTGTTGCTTTTGCTATATGTAACCCATTTTATCACTTGTTCTGCATCTATTTGATTTTAATAGAGTATATTTTATTTAAAATGATGAAGGCAAAATTCATCACTACACTTTCCTTCTAATTGATAGTCAAGATGCACTTTGTCACCTAATATAGTAAAAATATAAAAGCATAGTAAAGAGTTTTATTTCAAAAGAAAAAAATGTTTTTGTTTTCTTTCCCTTCAGGAGAATCTTATAGCCGTATGTACATAATAATAAGCTGAGAATCTGTTTTTACAGTCACCATCCACTATAGGCAAAAGTCTGTGGACACCTGAGCATAAGATTGTTCTTTTCGAACATCACATTTAACCTCCACTCTTCTGGTAAGATGTTTAACTATATATTGGAGTGTGCCTTTGGAGATTTGTGCTTATTCAGACACAAGATCGCTAGTAAAGTCGGGTACTGATTTACCGATGAGACCTGGGATACAGTCAGTGTTCACATTGATCTATTCCATAGGGTTGAGGTCAGAGCTCAAAGAGGCCACTCAAGATCTTCCACTCCAACCCATGTACGGCAGATCTTCACGGAGCTGGCTTTGTGCACAGGAACTGGTTTGAGTCTCTTAGTTCAAGTGAAGGGAAAATGTAATGCTAATGTATGCAAAGACATCCTATACAACTGTGAGAACAGTTAGGGGAAGAACCATATATGGCTGGAAACGTCACGTGTCTCAATACTTTTGTTTGTATTCATTTATAAAGACAAGTGTGTTTATTTCTATATATAAAATATAGCAAAATTCATATACAGCTAGTCTTGCTGGAGTCTCTACTTGCACTTTTATTTTTTTTTACACTTAAAGCATTTGGCAGATGCCCTTATGCAGACCAACTTACATTTCTCATTCATACCTCTAGGGTTATGGGTCTTGCTCAGGGGCCCATGGGGTGGCATCTTGGTGTGGTTAGGATTTGAACTCATGACCTTCGGATCCAAAGTTCAATGACAACTAATAAGCTACCACCCTCCACAATCAACTGCTCAGTTGTATGAATAATAGAGATAAAATTGAGATGAATATACTGTAAGATACTCTGGATGAGGGCATCTGCCAAATGCCATTAATGTTAATTCAAGTATATGGATATGATGGTCAGAAGTCCACAAACTTCTGACCATACAAAGTATTTGTTCTTTGTTGTTTTTTTTCCCCAGAGAAAGTGATTTGCTTGTCAGGTTGCGGTATTGCAGTTCCATCCACTCAGTGTGCCTGTGTTTTGTATTAGCACATGAATATCAAACACATCAATGCTCCTGAATAGAGCGGGTTCTCCTTTTCTCTTCGGTTAACAAACCTTAGTTAATTACAGCCTGCTCTTTCTCTCAGTTAAGAATCCTGCCAGGAGCCACTAGCACCCTTTTCTTTTCATCGTTTCTTCCCGCTGCGCCAATCTGTTTTAAATATCTTTGTAGGGCAGATATGTTGAACACGTGTTAGACGCTAATTTGGAGCTCAAAGTGGAATTTCCCCTGTGGAATTTTTGCATTCACTTCAGTTTGTCTCTGTACAGTTCAGCAAGTATCTCCGATATATGTAGCAAACATTGATTCCAAAAAGCCAAAATGTTATGGTTGCTGTAGTTAAGATGATCATTTCTCTGTATCTCACATTTTTAATATACTACTGTTGTTGCAGCTTTGTGATCAGCACAATTTGTCACACTTCCAAAACTGGGGGTTTGCATGTTTTCCCTTTGCATCAAAGGTTTCCTCCCCTATTAAAAAATGGCTTTAGGCTGTTTGGCATTTCCGAATTGTCTGTATTGAATACATGTGTGTAAATATGTGCTCTCTGATGGGTTCACAACCTGCCCACTCACCTTGTGCCCTGATCTCCCTGGGATTGGCTCCAGGCTCCCTCATGATTGTGTGTTGGCTACAGAGGATAGAAGATGGATAGATGGTTTGATAGATTAATAGATGGAAGGATGGTTTGATTAATTAATGGATGAATGAATGGATTGATTGATACCCAGCCATTAGGGTTGCACAACCCAGTGCACTCTTATAGCCGGTCCCAAGCCTGGATAAATGAGGAGGGTTGTGTTAGGAAGGGCATCCAGCGTAAAACATGTTTGGATGGTTTGGAGATGGTGAAGCAGAAAGTGAATAGGATTAGTAAGGAGGAAGTTAGAGCAGTGATTAAGAGGATGAAGAGTGGAAGTCGGTTGGACCAGATGACATACTGGTAGAAGCATGGAGAAGTTTAGGAGAGATGGCAGTGGAGTTTTTAACAAGATTGTTTAAAAGGATTCTGTAAGGTGAGAGGATGCCTGAGGAATGGAGAAGGAGTGTGCTGGTACCGATCTTTAAGAATAAGGGAGATGTGCAGACCTGCAGTAACTACAGGGGAATAAAGTTGATCAGTCACACCATGAAGTTGTGACTGAAAGAGTAGTGGAAGCCAGGCTGAGAGAAGAGGTGACCATCTGTGAGCAACAGTATGGTTTCATGCTAGAGCAATATAAGGAAGAGCGCTACATACGCCTTATTTGCTTTGAGAATGTTGATGGAGAAGTATAGAGAAGGTCAGAAGGAGTTGCATTGTGTGTTTGTGGATTTAGAGAAAGCGTACGACAGAGTGCCGAGAGAGGAGTTGTCGTATTGTATGAGGAAGTCAGGTGTGTCAGAGAAGTATGTGAGGGTGGTGCAGGACATGTATGAGGACAGTGTGACAGCAGTGAAGTGTGCAGTAGGAATGACAGACTGGTTCAAGGTGGAGGTGGGACTGCATCAAGGATCGGCTCTGAACCCTTTCCTGTTTGCAGTGGTAATGGACAGGTTGATGGACGAGGTCAGACAGGAGGCGCCGTGGACTATGATGTTTGCTGATTATATTGGGATTTGTGGTGAGAGTAGAGAGCAGGTTGAGAAGAGCCTGGAGAGGTGGAGGTCCGTGCTGGAGAGAAGGGGAATGAAAGTCAGTAGGAGTAAGACAGAGTACATGTGTGTGAATGAGAGGGAGGACAGTGGAGTGGTGCGGTTGCAGGGAGAAGAGGTGGAGAAAGTGGAGGAGTTCAGGTACCTGGGGTCAACAGTGCAAAGTAATGGAGAGTGTGTTAGAGAAGTGAAGAAAAGGGTGCAGGCAGGGTGGAGTGGGTGGAGAAGAGTGATAGCAGGAGTGATTAGTGATAGAAGGGTATCTGCAAGAGTGAAAGGGAAAGTTTATAGGACTGTGGTGAGACCTGTGATGATGTATGGTTTAGAGACAGTGGCATTGAGTAAAAGACAGGAGGTGGAGCTGGAGGTAGCAGAGCTGAAGATGTTGAGGTTTTCGTTGGGAGTGATGACGATAGACAGGATTAGAAATGAGTTTATTAGAGGGACAGCGCATGTAGGACGTTTTGGAGACAAGGTGAGGGAGGCGAGATTGAAATGGTTTGGACATGTCCAGAGGAGGGACATGGGGTATATCGGTAGGAGAATGCTGAAAATGGAGCCGCAAGGAAGGAGAAAAAGAGGAAAACCAAGGAGGAGGTTTATGGATGTGGTGAGGAAAGACATGCAGGTAGTTGGGTTAAAAGAGGCAGATGTAGAGGTATGGAGACGGATGATCCGCTGTGGCGACCCCTAATGGGAGCAGCCAAAAGAGGAAGAATGAATGGATTGATAGATGGTTTGTTGGATAGAAGGATATGTTGATTGATTGATATATTGATTGATGGATTGTAGCTACATTTTAAGAATTTTTTAGACACAAACAGAACACAAAAAGCCAAGGTTAATCTATAAATTGATGGACACTTTGACACTTCAGCAGTTTACTGCTCTTGCTTGTTTGTAGCCTTTAATTACCACAGATGAACAACCCGACTCAAACAATAGTACTCTATGCCATTCAAATACAGGAGGAAAGTTGTGCCTCATGAAAGGAACATCAAATTAAGCTGCATACACCGTGATGAGAAAATGAAATGAACTCCTGCATGATCACTGGATGTGGAGAAGTACATCTGGAGTCCCCAAAACCAATATTGTGGTCGAGACTGTGCACATGTAGCGCTGCTGTAATCATAAAGATTGCCCAATGCTCATCCCAGGAAACTTATATGATGAAAGAATGTATGAACATATTGTAAACACTTTGTGGAAGATTCCTGCTTCACACAATCCAAGTGAGTGGATGACTTCCTCTCAAGGTTTCTTTTCTTACCCTCTGGCTTGCAACTACCTCCGAATTTCAAAAGCCGTTTTAAAAGAACATCTACTGTAAAGAGCGCTTTACAAATAAAAAGGAATTGAATTGAAAGAATGTTCTTCTTCCACGAAAACAAAACAGAACTTCAAACCTGTATTTGTACTGGATTTTGAAAGCCACACCCCTCTTTTGCTGTTCCAGCCACAATCATTTCTGACCATAAAAATGCCTAATCCAACCAAATTAGCAATAATCTGGAATTATATCACTAGGGTACTCTTATTCCTGCAAAGCACTTGAGGCGATATATTAGATTTAGGAGTGGACATGTAAAGGTTTTTGAATGAATTAGGTTATTTTTAGGTGTTCACTTTTTTGTATTGTTATTATTTGTTTTCTCCAAGTTAACTGCTTATTATCAGATCCAACTCTTAGAGAGATAATTGGTTTTGGCTCTAACTGGGATAATAACAGTATGTGAAACACAGCTGGAAAGAGTTCAAAGGTTCAACGTTTGTTTTGTAGGATTTGGTAAAACAAAAAGTGTAAGAAATATTATATGTAGTTTGATTTATCTAAAGTAATGCTGTTTAATTGAGCTGCCTCTAACCAGATTCCTGCACGGGTAAATTTGCACAAGTCTTTGCTCTTTTATACACAGAAATGTGGAGAATGAAGCTGATCCACGGATGATATGAGTTGATCAGCACCACTTAAACACCCAGTTTCCCAAAATAAAAGTCAAATCACTCATCCTCACGGTCAACACTGTCAAAACATGTTGATTCCATTAACACAATGATGCATTTTTTGTTTTCTCTGGTTATTAATACAGGTCATGTCTGAGACAAAGAAAGGATATTCAAACGTTATTAACATGTTTATGTTCACACCTTATCGTCATGCTGTGCATGCAATTACCTGTACAGGGCAGACTGGAAACCTAGCCGCAGGAATGCACAGCCAGACAGTATTGTGGGTAAACTTGAACTGCTCTACTCATTGTGTTAGTAAGCTGGAGAAAAGAGGAGCAAGCAGAGGCAGATATGGCGGCTTTTAAAATGGGTTTACAATCATATTCGTGTACTCAATGTTTTAAAAAGCTGCTGTTCCTGTTTTTTTTTCCCCCCTGGTTTTGAAAGTTACCTTTATCTGTGAACACTGTTATTGGACACACCCAGCTCTATAGGGGAGAAGGGTGCAATGGGCCTCTAAAAGAATGAAAAACACCAAGCAACAGCTTCGAAGTCTGTGTAAGCATATGCACACACTCGTGTGTATGTGTGTGAGATCCTGCTATCAGTTGCAACCCGAGCCAGAGAGACATGTGCAAGACGCCAGGATGAAACCGAATCTTTTGCATTTAAACAGCAGACAGAGGAGAGCGATGAAGCAAGTGTACAATGAAGTGATGTTTTCATCAGCAGGAGAATTATTTTAAACCCCAAAATCTGGAAGAGGATTAAACCTTGAGGGGAATCAAATACATCCTGGAGGATGTACAGCAGCATCTGAGTGTAAAAGTCGTTTAGGACACTGATCTGTCCTTCTTATACTGATGTTACGTATGGTAAGTCAGACATATCATATAGACATAGCTTCACTATGTACAAAATTTGAGATGTTAATAAACTCAATTAATCTTATTTTGTGTAGATGCTTTTGTCTATTAGAATTCAAGTAAGAAGGCAGAAGACACTTAAATCTCAAATATGGGCAAATATAGCTGAGGGGTTTTTTTTTACTATTAAATTGATTTCATACAAATATCAGACTAGGAAGTCAATTTGTAGACATTTTTACTCATATCAAGCTCAAAATTGTGTCATTCTGTTGGCAGATCTTTTTGATAAGTTTATTTCAGGAATATTATTACTTGAATATTTTATTTTATTTGTTGATTTTCATGTTTATTCAAGATATAATCCATTTACTACAATATACATTTTTCATCGTAATGGAAAGTTACTGTCATGCCGTTAACTGGAAATAGAAACTATTAGGCTTATTACCACTGAGAAGTTTTTCAGTGGTGGCCGAGGACTTGTTCAAGGTCTCTGGTATTCCCAGGATGTCAGAGTCAGCTCTATTATCATTAAGAGTGTGGGTGTCATTGCTGACTCACAGTTCCACAGATCCTGGTTCTGGAGCTCCGGTTACCATCTGTGTGGATTTACATGCTTGTGCAAATGGGGTGCTTTGGATTCTCGGGTTCACTCAGACCTTCCAAAAAAATATACTAGGGTGAATTGGATATGTTCAATTGCAGCAGTGTCCTTTCAAGTGACATTTTGCATTCTTGGGATTTTCTCAGGGTCCACTAGCAAAATAAAGATGCTACTAAATATGAATGAATCAATGAATAATGAAATAAAGTATTCAGATTTATAGTTACAAACCTTTAAAAGTTAAAAAAAGTTAAAAGAAAAATGAAACACAACGAATAATGTTGAAGCTGGCAGTTTAAAACTGGTGCAGGGGTGTAAAAGTAATGTTCAGGTGTAATGATAATACCACAAACACAAGCCATAACATTTTGATTATCATTTCAGAGCTGTAACCATGGAGACACTGTTATTATTCTACTGTTGTTTTTCTGTTACTCGTGTCTGCCTTCTGACAGCTTAATAGGGAGTAAATTGATTGGCATCAATGAGACACACAATGTCTAATTACTCTTTTCCTGAGCAAAGGCTTAAGCCAGGTTTAAAAAAGGGTTTACTAAGATGTTTCTTCTCATACATACAATATACGCCTGTATATATACATAAAAAAAAAGTAATTGTTTCTTTTGCTCTAAGCATTTGTTGCTGTATTAGCTCACATCTGATCATTACCACCACCATTTATTTTATTATCATGTATATTGTTTGCTTGATGGCAAAATAATGTATGCATATTTCCAAAAGGGTGCTGCACATGTCGTGTTGTAATATCTGTCTGTGCAAAACCACAAATACTGTACCTTCACACCAAGAGATTAAGTGCTTTTGTTGTTTGCCTAGAGTGGTGTAATATTTGTAAAAGATTTATCAGAGGTTCACAGAGCAGCTTTGGATGACAATTCATTCCCGTTCCTAATATACAATGGAGTAGGAAATGATGGGCTTCCTTAGACCCTGAACCATACAGGAAACTGAAATGTTCTGGCATCCTCTGTCAGGGTTTAAACATGTACAGATGTATCAGTCAGTACAAAATCAAGATCGATTGAATCGATGAAATCAATGAAGTCGATTTTTGTCATATATCCACATACAGTACTGTATACAGTAAGACAAGACAGACTGCACCTGCCTACAGAAAACTATACAAAATGGTGTAACAGTAATATATACTGTCATTTGCAGTATACTGAGGAATTAGAGTCAAAAGTACAAATGAAAGTCTGAGACCATACTGAAAATCTGGAACTATTTTTTTCTAAAAGGTTTTAGATTTTGGAAATATTTCAAACAGAGAAAGTAAATGTTCAAGATTCTGTACTATTTGGAGTTCTTATTTACATGCAAGCAAATGTGTGATGTTTAACATCATTGACATCTAACATGGATGGATGGATGGATGGATTAGATAAATGAAATTGATATATAATCAAGATAGTGTAATATATTAACAAACCCAGCCATTAGGGAGGCACAAGCCAGTGCACTCTTAGTGCCGGTACCAAGCCCGGGTAAATGGGGAGGGTTGCGTTAGGAAGAGAATCCAGCGTAGAACATGTGCCAAATCAAATATGCGGATCACAAATGAGAATTTCATACCGGATCGGTCGAGGCCCGGGTTAACAACGACCGCCACAGGTATCGTTAGCCGACAGGGTACCGGTGGAAATTGGGCTACTGTTGGCCGAAGGAGGAGAAGGAGAGGAGGAAGACGTCTACAGAGACGGCAGGAAAAGGAGCAGTGTAGGAGAGTGGAGGTTTGGGTTGGTACTTTAAATGTTGGTGGCGGGTAAAGGGAGAGAGGTAGCTGATATGTTGGAGAGGAGAAAGGTAGATATGTTGTGTGTTCAGGAGACCAAGTGGAAAGGGAGTAAGACCAGGAACATTTGAGGTGGGTTCAAACTGTTCTATCATGGTGTGGATGGAAAGAGAAATGGTTTAGGGGTGATCCTGAAGGAAGAGTACAGTAAGAGTGTAGTGGAGGTGAAGAGAGTTTCTGATAGGGTGATGAACGTGAAGCTGGAAGTTGAAGGGTTGATGATAAATGTCATTAGTGCCTATGCTCCACAAGTTGGCTGTGAGATGGAGGAGAAGGAAAGATTCTGGAGTGAATTAGATAAGGTGGTAGATGGTGTACCTAGGAAAGAACGATTGGTGATTGGGGCAGACTTTAATGGGCATGTTGGTGAAGGGAACAGAGGTGATGAGGAGGTGATGGGTAGGTATGGCCTTAAGGAGAGGAATGTGGAAGGGCAGATGGTGGTAGATTTTGCTAAAAGGATGGAAATGGCAGTGGTGAACACTTATTTTAAGAAGGAGGATCATAGGGTGACGTATAAGAGTGGAGGAAGGTGCACACAGGTGAACTATGTTCTATGCAGGAGATGCAACCTGAAGGAGATTGGAGACTGTAAGGTGTTGGCAGGGGACAGTGTAGCTAGACAGCATCGGATGGTGGTCTGTAGGATGGTTTTGGAGGCGAAGAAGAAGAGAAGGAGAGTGAGGACTGAAAGAAGAATAAGATGGTGGAAACTGAAGGAGGAAGAGTGTAGTGTGAGGTTCAGGGAAGAGGTCAGACAGGGGCTCGGTGGTGGTGAAGAGGTGTTGGGTGATTGGGAAACTACTGCAGGAGTGATGAGGGAGGCAGCTAGAAAAGTACTTGGTGTGACATCTGGAAATAGAAAGGAAGACAAGGAGACGTGGTGGTGGAATGAGGAAGTGCAGGAGAGCATAAGGGGAAAGAGGTTGGCAAAACAGAAGTGGGATAGACAGAGTGATGAGAAAAGTAGGCAGGAGTACAAGGAGATGCGGCAGCAGGTAAAGAGGGATGTGGTGAAAGCCAAGGAAAAGGCATATGAGGAGCTGTATGAGAGGTTGGACACTAAGGAAGGAGAAAAGCATTTGTACCGATTGGCCAGGCAGAGGGACCGAGCTGGGAAGGCTGTGCTGCAAGTTAGAGCAATAAAGGATGGAAAGGGAAATGTGTTGACTAGTGAGGAGAGTGTGTTGAGAAGGTGGAGGGAGTATGTTGAGCAGCTGATGAATGAGGAAAATCAGAGAGAGAGAAGGTTGGATGATGTGGATTTGGTGAAGCAGGATGTAGATAGGATTATTAAGGAGGAAGTCAGAGCAGCGATTAAGAGGATGAAGAGTGGAAAGTCGGTTGGACCAGATGACATACCTGTAGAAGCATGGAGATGTTTAGGAGAGATGGCAGTGGAGTTTTTAACCAGATTGTTTAACAAGATTCTGGTAGGTGGGAGGATGCCTGAGGAATGGAGAAGGAGTGTGCTGATACTGATCTTTAAGCATAAGGGAGATGTGCAGACCTGCAGTAACTACAGGGGAATTAAGTTGATCAGTCACACCATGAAGTTATGGGAAAAAGTAATGGAACCCAGGCTGAGAGAAGAGGTGACCATCTGTGAGCAACAGTATGGTTTCATGCCGAGGAAGAGCACCACAGATGCCTTATTTGCTTTGAGGATGTTGATGGAGAAGTATAGAGAAGGACAGAAGGAATTGCATTGTGTATTTGTGGATTTAGAGAAAGCGTACGACAGAGTGCCAAGAGAGGAGCTGTGGTACTGTATGAGGTAGTCAGGTGTGTCAGAGAAGTATGTGAGGGTGGTGCAGGACATGTATGAGGACAGTGTGACAGCAGTGAAGTGTGCAGTAGGAACGACAGACTGGTTCAGGGTGAGGGTTGGACTACATCAAGGATCGGCCCTGAGCCCTTTCCTGTTTGCAGTGGTGATGGACAGGTTGACGGACGAGGTCAGACAGGAGTCTCCCTGGACTATGATGTTTGCGGATGATATTGTGATTTGTGGTGAGAGTAGTGAGCAGGTTGAGAAGAGCCTGGAGAGGTGGAGGTACGCGCTGGAGTGAAGGGGAATGAAAGTCAGTAGGAGTAAGACAGAGTACATGTGTGTGAATGAGAGGGAGGGCAGTGGAGTGGTGCGGTTGCAGGGAGAAGAGGTGGTGAAGGTGGAGGAGTCCAGGTACCTGGGGTCAACAGTGCAAAGTAATGGAGAGTGTGTTAGAGAAGTAAAGAAAAGAATGCAGGCAGGGTGGGGTGGGTGGAGAAGAGTGACAGGAGTGATTTGTGATAGTA
Organism: Silurus glanis; assembly: GCA_014706435.1. Lineage (NCBI taxonomy): Eukaryota > Metazoa > Chordata > Actinopteri > Siluriformes > Siluridae > Silurus > Silurus glanis. Next base: position 11,814,732 of record JAAIIK010000008.1, read on the forward strand.
GGGTATCTGCAAGAATGAAAGGGAAAGTTTATAGGACTGTGGTGAGACCTGCGATTTTGTATGGATTAGAGACAGTGGCATTGAGTAGAAGACAGGAGGTGGAGCTGGAGGTAGCAGAGCTGAAGATGTTAAGGTTTTCGTTGGGAGTGATGAGGATGGACAATATTATAAATGAGTTTCTTAGAGGGACCGCGCATGTAGGATGTTTTGGTGACAAGGTGAGGGAGGCGAGATTGAGATGGTTTGGACATGTGCAGAGGAGGGACATGAATTATATTGGTAGAAGAATGCTGAGGATGGAGCCACCAGGTAGGAGGAAAAGAGGAAGGCCAAGGAGGAGGTTCATGGATGTGGTGAGGGAAGACATGCAGGTAGTTGGTGTGAAAGAGGCAGATGTAAAGGACAGGGTGGTATGGAGACGGATGATCCGCTGTGGCGACCCCTAATGGGAGCAGCCGAAAGAAGAAAAAGAAGAAATGTAATATATTAACAAAACATTTTACAGTATATGTAAACATAAATGCAATCCCTGGTGGTCTAGTGGTTAGGATGCGGCGCTCTCACTGCTGCGGCCCGGGTTCGATCCCCGGTCAGGGAACCAACCCCAGCCACTCTCAGTGCCGGTCCCAAGCCCGGATAAATGGGGAGGGTTGCATTAGGAAGGGCATCCAGCGTAAAAACATGTGCCAAATCAAACATGCGGAGGATCCGCTGTGGCGACCGCTAACGGGAGAAGCTGAAAGAAAGAAAGATGTAAAAATAAATGCAAAATACTTTTTATTGTTGTTTTTATACTGTTAATTTAAATCTTATTAGCAGGATTTTGAATAAATGCTATTTGTTGACACTGTAATGTTGGGGGAAATGAAGGGATAGGGGGAAATGATAGGGCAGTGGTGGTCCATTGGTTAAGGCTCTGGGTTACTGATCATAAGGTCAGGGGTTCAAGCCCCAGCACTGCCAAACTGCCACTGTTGAGCCCTTGAGCAAGGCATTTAGCCCTATCAGCTCCAGGGGCGCCATACCATGGCTGACCCTGCGCTCTGACCCCAGCTTCCAGATGAGTTGGGATATGCGAAAATTGAGAAATTTCCCCACTGTGGGACGAATAAAGGTATATCTTAAATGGGTCAATGAGCAGGCAAAACAATTCTTATTAGCTATGTGGAACAACAGTATAAGATCAGACTGAATCAGACAGTTTGTGTAAATTATACAGTATATGACAGAGACTAGTGTAAGTAGTTGCATATAAATGTGACCACTTAGTAAGAATAGCACATAAGTACCTAAATGCAGTGTGGAGCATCATAATTAGAAGCCTATAACAGAAGCAGTGTATAAAGAACGTAAATAAATAAACCCTGAATCTGGAAAGACAGGCTTAGTACGTGTTTAAAATGATGAATGAACAGTTCTCGTGAAAAGTGTTATGGCTTTGGTTGAGTTTTTTCGTCAACAAGACCAAGTCAAAACACTTCTTCTAGTCTGTACACGTTTGTCACACAATGTGTTTTTACCTCTATTGCAACTGACAGGCATCTGTTGATGCCTGGTCACCATAAAATATTTAACGTCTTTGCAACTTGAGTCAGAAAGCATTACACCTGCTCTGGGTCTAACCTGATCTCATCTATAAGCTCAGCAGGGCGAGTTTACGATATGGTGTATCCAGACCGAATAGAAACTATCTGTGTTATGCCTTTAGGGTTACTTGAAATTAGTTCAGTGTAGATTACCTTTAAAAGGGAAATAATTGAATGTAATTACAACTAACTATATGATTAAAACATTCTGATATTTGACTGAAGCTTTTGACCTGTAACAATAAGATTTTATTTTATCATACTACTGCCAATTTTTTTTTTTTTTTTTTTTGATTTACCTGTACCACTTCAAAGTTTATACCTGTTCAAAAAGAGTGTACTATATGTGGCTATGTGTTTTATTCCTTTCATACCAAAACAACATTTACATTTATTGCTGTGGAAACCTGTGGAAGAAAAACAATCAGAAGAATTACAACTACAGAGAGAAATCACATGCTAACTTCTAATTGTGTGGCACAACTTAAAGCATATGTAATTATAGCAAATGATGTCATATTTAATTAAATGAACATTTTTAATCCAATCAGAATCAAGCATTTACTAGCACTCTGTAATAATAATAATAAGTAGAAGAAGAAGAAGAATTAAACCTTCTAAAAAGGTGTCTTCTAGATGACAGCTCAGTGGTTAAGGTTTTGGGCTCCTGCTCGGAAGCTGCCACTGTTGGGTCCTTGAGCAATGCCCTTAACCCTAAACTGCTCTGTTGTATAAAAAATGACGAATGTAAGTCACTCTGGATAAGGGTTTCTGCCAAATGCTGTAAATGTAAATGTAAGTATTGAGCAAAGGCTTTGAATACTTATTTACGTGATTTTTTTCCCCCGTTTTGAATTTTTAATAAATTTGCAAAAGATTTCAAACACACTTCTTTCATGGTGTTATCATGGGGTATTGTTTGTAGAGTTTTGGGGAAAATAACGAGTTTAATCCGTTTTAGAATAAGGCTGTAACTAAATGTGGGTAAAAAAAAAAGTGTGAATATGTTATAATCATTGAACCGAACATGGATCAAGATGATGGATTAAGTTAGACTAAAAGATACTTTCAAATAAAAGTTGGGATGTTCAGACAGCTAGATTCAGGCTCACCTCAGTGCTATAGATTCTAAAGGGTAACTCATATAGGCGATGTTTTATACTCATGGGAATCAGTGTTTTGTTGTAGGTGTATTAACTTTCAGAGGCTTACTTTATTACCCATATCACTTATATCTCTCATATTCCTGTTTAGCAAGAATCAAACATATATGCACCATTTTAAAGTACTTCTGAGATATCATAATTCTGTTTTAGTCTGATAGCACATCTCATTCTCATTAAAGGTGCAAAATTAGCACACAGTATACCACGCATGATTTAGTGCTCTTCATCTGTCACACGAATGAGTTTTTTATATGAGTTCATTATACTTATGAGAACATCCGATTTGCATTGAAACTACAGGCATTGACTTGAGCGACCCTTTTATTTGAATGTATTTGTTTGTTTGATGACTCATAAGACCTCTGAGATACTTTATAGAGGGAGTCAGATGACACTCCCTTTTTGGAAGAAGAGACCTGGCATGGAGTCATAAATCCTTGTGAAGTGTTAATAATATGTTTAATCTCACCGAGGCACAGCACACAAGAGATGAAATATGCAGGATCAGTGGGAGAATAGACAGCACATTCAGAGAACTGCGAGACTTTATGTTGACTATTAAGGCTGCTGCATGTTGACGCACTCATGTACGTGCATAGTGCCGTTACACACACACACACACACACACACACACACACACACACACACACACACCTGCTCGTGATGGAGCCAGTGTCACAAACATGTATTTCTTTCCAGCTGTAAGCCCAGCTGTGTATTATGATAGAAGACTATTTATTTGAACAGTGATCCTAAAACCCATTACTCACTTGGTGGCCTCCACCCTGTCCCACGATACAGCTCTCTATAGGAACTCTCTTCTATCACAGAAAGCATACACTAAAATAAATACCTAATGAAATAATATTTAAACCATAGCAGAGATTGTGAACCAGAATAACAGTAATGCCCATGATGTATGCTGCTGATGCAAATGGCATGTTTTGTATATTAAAAAATAGACTAAATAAAAAATAAATTGTAGTCTGTTTTTTGTTAAGTTTATTATTTAGCTATTATAAAATTTCTGATCCCTAACTACCTATAATTAGTCTCAAAATAGCAATAATTGATCAATTTAACATTTCTACTTCTCAGTGCATAGCAAAACAATGGTAGTTAAATTCATCTAGCTAATGAGTTATATTGCAAACAGGGTTTTTCTAGTTTTCTTTGGTTGTGTGTTTGTTTAGGATGTACAGTATTGATGAGTCAGGTTTCTACCTGAGATGTAATGATGAGATGATTTGGATTAATGCACTCACTTAAAAGGCAACAATCATAAATAAATAATGAATGATGTCCAAATAAAGAACAGACAACTGGCATGCAAACAATAATGAATATTTATTTATAACATATAATGTGTAACTAATTTAATAGTCATGCTAGTTTACATTTATGGCATTTGGAAGATGCACTTTTCCAGAGCAACTTCCAGTTATCTCAGTTATCCAGCTGAGCAATTAAGGGTTAAAAACCTTGCTCAAGGACCTAGCAGCAGCTGATTGGTGGTGCTGGGATTTGAACCTATCAGAAGTCCAACATATTTCCACTGAGCAACCACTTCTCTAGTGTATTTGTTGATAACTCAGATGCTATTAAAAGGAAAATTGGCAACTCAGTTGTTAAAATGTTGAATTTATAATTTGAAGGTGGTGAGTTTAAATCTTATCAATGAAAAGCGGCCATAATGGGAGAAAATTATTTTTATGTCATTATCACTGTTGGCATGTTATCAATTCAAGGCTACTAAACTACTAAGCAAAAATCAATAATGGAATTGTCAAATATGTAATACTTGCTTTATGAATAATATTTTTGCTGGATCGTAGAAGATTCAGTGGTATCATCAGATGAAATAATTTCTATAAGACTTGAAAACGTATTGTATAATATCATGTAAAAGGCTGAGGTTTGCACCACCAGTTTGTACTGTTTGTGAAAGACAAACCAAAAAAACAACAGCAAAAACCAACAGCTGTTCAAAATTAATTTAGAGAAGACAGGTCATTATGGAAAATCAAATCTTGATGCTGACTGCATGTAACAGTGTATACTATCAGAACAATTTTTTTTTTTTTCATTTTGTTATCTAGTTAGCCTAGTGAAAAAGTTCATGGTAATGTTATACTGAGGTCGTTCCTTCTTTCTGATAAAATTGCCTTTATTTCACATACTTATTGCCACACAATGCTGTGCAAAGTTGACAACATATTTAAAACAATATCAACTGAAAGCTATTGATAAAAATAA
>JAAIIK010000008.1:11827705-11847058 GCA_014706435.1 Silurus glanis
TATATATATATATATATATATTTCTGTTTGATATATATGTTGCATTAGATTGGTAGTGGATGAAGTACATCATTCCTGTACTTGAAAATCAAAAGCCCCTTTTTAAACTAAGTATCAGTTCTTTAGTTTATATAGTATATATTTTAATAACTGATGCAGTTCAGTGTTTTGTTCTCCTGCACATCAGACCTTTTTAATAAGAGAATTTTCTATAGTTACAAGTGCATGGTGAGAGAACCTTTACTCCATACACACTCAGAAGAACCATGAGTTTTTGCTTGTGCTCATTTAAAACTTTCTTTCGGCTTCTCCCATTAGGGGACGCCACAGCGGACCATCCGCATGTTTGATTTGGCACATGTTTTTACACTGGATGCCCTTCCTAACGCAACCCTCCCCATTTATCCGGGCTTGGGACCGGCACTAAGGCTTGTGCAACCCTAATGGCTGGGGTTGGTTCCCTGACCGGGGATCGAACCCGGGCCGCAGTGGTGAGAGCGCCGCATCCTAACCACTAGACCACCAGGGAGTTGCTTGTGCTCATTTAACAGGTATTAATTTCAAAATAGTGATGAATGGCATGGTTTTCTGAAATGTAGTGACGTAAAAGTGGCGTAAGAAGTACTTGAGGAATGTGCTTAAGAAGAATAATAAAGTATAAATACTCTGTTTCTGGTTAGCACTTCTTTAGATTAAGAGGATTGCACATCAATGTTTCCCAGTCTAATCCTCCAGGACCCCCTGGTTTTTGCTCTAAATCAGCTTTCACACTGAAACATTGGTATATTTGCATTGCAGCTGAAACCTCAACGTCTCCTTGTCTCTGAACACCCAGAAAATAGCATATGCATTAATCGTATCTGAATAAACAACTTTTTCCATGAAAATATTGCTTTAGCTTCGGACTTCAAATATCTTGCTTTTTACTAAACTACATTTAGCAAAATCAGTCGTTCCTTTTCATTTACGAGTGGATAAAAACGTAACTGTTTAATCACACATCCAGCCACCAATCAGGGGAGAGCGCGTTCTGTTTGGAACTTGTTTTGATTGCCGCTTGCTGGTATCTACTTATCACCGACATACTGTACGGTTCTGCATCAGTTCAACAGCAAGCAGAACATTTAGAGAGTAATAACTAATCAAAGAAACTCTTGACTCGAACTCATCACAACACCCGTAGCCCTATTTGTGCAGTTGTTTTTTTTTTAAATAGTTGAAAAGAAGGTTTTGGGCTCATGATCATTTAAAAAAATATCAATAAGTGTTTGAGTCATTAATATCATTCTATTAATAGAAAGAACTAGAAGGGTTCCCTGGTGGTCTAGTGGTTCGGATGTGGCGTGCTCACCGCTGCGGCCCGGGTTCGATCCCCGGTCAGGGAACCAACCCCAGCCACTTTCAGTGCCGGTCCCAAGCCCGGATAAATGGGGAGGGTTGTGCCAAATCAAACGTGCGGAGGATCCGCTGTGGCGACCCCTAATGGGAGACGCCGAAAGAAAGTTTAATAGATAAGAAATAGAAAGAGTAACTTTAAAGTCTTTTCACATTAACTGAGTTGATTAAGCAAAGAGTCCTGTGATAAAAATGATAATAAGAACATTATAGCCATAATAAATCATAGTACTTTGGATACTTAAGTACATTTGAAAGTATTTTACAAAGTGTATCTCTACTTTAACTCAGAACATAGTTTGTGTATTTTGTCAACCACTGCATCTAAATCAGGGCTTCCGAGTGCAATCCTCTATTACCACTACTGATATTCTCTACATCATCGTTCAACATTAAATCATGATACATATGTATCGGGATCCCAAATGTATCTCAGTCTGTTTGTCTCTGAGGACTGGGCTGGGAGACACTGCTCCAGGCAGTAGATGAACGACCTTTGGAGACCCTTTCCTCTCAACTGCGAGGCTGAGCATGGCACGTTAGACAGCCTGGAGTGCTGGTGAAAAATGGTCGGAAATGCCTTTCTCAGCAGGAAACCGTAAACTGTGGCTCTAAATTTGGGAAAGTGACGACAGCATTTTGTAAAAAGGAAGCGTAGGAATTTCGAAACCACCCAGAACAAAGAGATCAGATGCATTATGTATCATGTCAATTTTACACTGTATATATTTTATGTTATACTGCAGAATGACCAAATTGAATAGTTTGGAAATTGTGGAATTACAAACATTTAAACTGTAGGCATGTAACTATATAACAATGTCAAAAATCCAAGCAATTATCAAGGATCATTCAACTCTTACCCATTATGTCCATACACTGTTCAAACTAAGTGCAGAAATACTGTGAGGATTTTTCAATTATTTTACTTTAGATGACATGAATTTACTGCAAATGAAATGTAATGTAATGTTGGTTGATGCTGACCATAATATTCTTATGTGCTATTTGAACATCCCATTGCACAGTTATTCCCTATTTCTTCCACTCTTCTGGGCAGATGTTCCATTTAGATTTTGGCGTGTGCTTGTGGAGATTTGTGCTCATTCAGCCTCAAGAGTGTTCGAAAAGTCAGGTACTGATGTAGATGAGGAGGCCTGGGGTGCTGTCAGCATTCATTCCAAATGTGTTTAGTAGTGTTGAAGTCAGAGCAGTATAGCAGGCCTCTTAAGATCTTTCACTCCAACCCATGTACACCATATTGTCCTAGAGCTGTATTTGTGCACAGAGGCATTGTCATGCTGGAACAGGTTTGGGTCTCCAAGTTCAAAAGGTAATGTAGTGTTACCACATAAAATAAAACAGCCTATAAAACATCCCATACAATTGTGTAACTTTGTTGTAACAGTTTAGGGAAATACAGCATATAGCGGAAAATGCCATGTGTCCCAATACTTATGTCTATATATCGTAGTGTGGCTATGATGAGGTTAGCATTATATTGCATGAATTGAAATGCAAGTGAATTTACTGTTGATTGTAATAAACCTCATCGGAATGACAAAAGGTTAGCAAAGTTTCTATGGTTATAAATATAGCTGGATAAGTTTTAAGGCTTTACATCTTGCAAGTAAAGGAAGTGTAGGGGTAGCAGTTTGGCATTGTGTGAACTGCCTGTTTTAATCATTACTCATTTGCACAAAACTGTATCGAGGTGTTGTTGTAGATTCTTTTCCATTCCTAATGGACCGGACATGTGAACATTAGCAGCTATGAGTGATTGCAGGATAAGGAAGTTAGGGTGTAGGTACTGTACTATTTTATGCATGGCGTTAGGAGTAAAATATCAGTTATGAGGTGAGTGAATTTTCTGTTTTAATAATACTGTAGCAAGCTATGAATTACAAGAGACTCAAACACTTTCTTTCACCTCAATAAAAAAAGTAATTATTCAAGTACATAAAAGTTGACTATTTATCCATTATATCCAAGGAGTCTCTAGTCTCAGCTCGTTGTAACTGTCACTGTGACAAAGAGACACTATATGTCTAAACTCGCATGGTTTAGACTCCTGTATGAATACTACGTTATGTTGCTGTTAACTTTTAGGGAAATGATTATGAAAATTTGGTGAATATAATACATATTCTGGTCTGTTGTTTTTATTCGGGTGTTCCTTTTATCACTGTTCCTTTTATCACTTCGGCTACTGCAGCTATACCATCACTCCTCTAACTAATGTTTCCTCATTTGGGGTTAATAAACCAATACAGTACACAGCTTATCATTTTACAAAGTATACAATCTTTTGTAGACCTTCCCGACAGATACAATGAGCTGAGACTAGAGAATCCATTCCATAAATGTTAAATAGATTCATATATCCATTTTTCTTGAATTAATTTCAATGCATTTTGAAAATCTGTTTATTATTAGTATTGCTTTATCAGCCGTATACTGTGACAGAACTGATACTTTAGACACATCAAATTGGAAAAAGCACATTAATAACGTCTTCAACGTTTTTCAGGTCAAGGACCCCTTGAGGCGATAGAGGCATGAGGCAAGCACCCCCTGATTAAAAATGCCCCAAACATAGCCACTGATATGAATAGAAACCACGCATATTATGCTAGTTATATGATGATAAGGCAATTAGAACTATTTTGTTGTTGTACATGCCTCATTGTATATTTTTATATATTTTCAAATCTTTACAAAATTATTATGCATCCTAACAAACATGTTTTGCAGTTAAAAATGACAATTATTTAAAGTTGTTCACAGTTGTGTTTTATTTTAATAGATTTGCAGCTTCATACATTTTCCTTTTACTGTCAGGTGGACAATTATACATTTACATGAACATCAGCTTTAAATTTAATAGAACTTTAATGTAATAATTACAATATATATTTTTTATTCAATATTTTATCTTTGATGTTTTTACCCTTATTTATTTTTTGTAACAAAAAGTTGTGATTCAACATTAATTAGTCGGACCCCCTGCAGTACTGCCACAGACCTCCGGTTAAAGACTCATGTGATTTATTTGTATGATTATCAGGGTGGTAATTACAGAAAATTAATCAACACCTAAACAATCAGAATCTATACTGCATAAGACCTTCAGTGCAACCTGAAAGTATTCACAGCGCTTCACCATTTCCACATTTTGTTACAGTATGTTACAGTATGTTACAGCCTTATTCCAAAATAGATTAAATTCATTATTTTCCTCACAATTCTACAAACAATACCCTATAATGACAATGTTTTTTTGACATCTTTGCAAATTTATTAAAACTAAAAACATTTTAATAAGTATTCAGTCTTTGCTCAATACTTTGTTGAAGCACCTTTGACAAAAATTACAGCCTCAAGACCTTTTTGAGTTTGATGCTACAAGCTTGGCAAACCTATTTTTGGGCAGTTTCTCACATTCTTCTTTTCAGAACCTCTCAAGCTTCATCAGGTTGGATGGGGCGAGTCGGTGCACAGCCATTTTCAGATCTTTCCAGAGATGTTCAATCAGATTCAAGTCTGGGCTCTGGCTGGGCCACAGGTACCTTTTGGCAAACTCCAGGTGGGCTTTCATGTGTCACGAATCATTCCATCGGGTTCTTGGTCACCTTCCTGACTATGGCCTTTTGCCCCCGATCACCTTCAATGCTGCAGAAATTTTTCTGTACCCTTCCACAGATCTGTACTTTGATACCATCCTGACTAGGAGATCTATAGTCAATTCCTTGGACTTCATGGCTTGGTCTGTGCTCTGACATGCACTGTTAACTGTGGGACCTCATATAGACATGTGTGAGCCTTTCCAAAACATGTCCAATCAACTGAATTGACCACAGGTGGACTCCAATCAAGTTGTAGAAACATCTCAAGGATGATCAGTGGAAACAGGATGCACCTGAGCTCTATTTTGGCAAAGGCTGTGAATACTTAAGTACATGTGATTTTTTTTGGTATTTTATTTTTAATAAATTTGCAAAGATTTTAAACATAGTTCTTTCATGTTGTCAAATATGGGGTGGTGTTTGTAGAATTTTTGAGGAAAATAATTAATTTAATTCATTTTGGAATAAGGCTGTAACATAGCAAAATGTGAAAAAAGTGAAGGGTTGTGAATACTTTCCGGATGCACTGTATGTTATGAATATACATTTGAATATGACAATGAATATTATATTACTATATGAAGAGGTGTGAGTTTTGACTTGAAGTTAATCTATTAGTTCTTGTTTTTAGACTTCTTGAAACTAGTCTGTGTTTATAAAACAACTGTTTAATCACAGTTTAAGACAGAAACCTTAGTCACTTGGTGAGTAACGCTGCCGTAGAAATTTCCCCTCTTCTCTCTCACTTCTGCTTCCTTCACGCCGGAACACCTGATTCAGGTTCGCAGACATTTTATGAGTTGAGTCAGGTGTTTGAGTGTGGGTGTGGAATGTATTTGAGTATGTGGGGTTGAGTTGAACGTCTAACTTTGTTGCGAAAATGAATTCTAAATATGAGCTCACTTTTCCAGTCATATGTGCTTCTTACCCAAAATGTTATCACAAACTGTAAGACATTTCAATTTGCTGTAACACTAGAAACCAAAGCTCATCTGCTGCCGTAAAAACCTTGAGTACACTTAACTAGATCTTTGTTTCAACTTAAACTGTACACATAGTCAAGACAAGTAAACCTCAAGTTGAATTTCTGAAAACGTATAAACTCGACTTATATCCAAAACTTGTCAAGAGTTAAACAAATTAAATAAGTTTACAAAACGTAATGGGTATGTCATTTTTTTTGTGTGTGTACACGTATTAGAAAGGTGTTGGGCCATTACAAACTGGCAGAACAGCTTCTATGCACCTTGGCACAGACTCTACAACTATCTGGAACTCTACCAGAAGGATGAACAGCATTCTTATCCCCTTAGTTGGTGTTTCAGTGATGGTGGTGGTGGAGTGCTCTGTCTTTACACATCACTCCAAAATCTCCAGTCTGGCTGGATCTGGAGGCTACAGTGGTAGGTCATCAGAGCCACCAAGGCCTTCTCTACTGGCTTAAACTCAAAATCAGTGACTTCCATTTTAATGTATTTTTGTTTATGAAAATGTATTAAATCATTCCCAATAGTCTGTTCTCGTTTCATAGCAAGTCGTTTAGGTGTGCTGCTGCAAGTCCAGAAAAAACATAATGCACAGAAAAATGCACAGAAAAATGCACAAAAATGCGCTGAAAACCAGGGTCATTTGTTTAGAGGTTAATATTGATGCTTCTCCTGGAGGTGATGTATGCAGGTGGTGCAGCTGTGGCTGCAGTGAAAGGAGACTTGTTGAATTGTGTTCATTGGTTTTCTTGCTTCAGCACTGCGTCTCTCTATAATATTGATGGTTTCTATATCCGTAGCATCATAATGAAGGTATTAAGAGGTGGATTGATTCAGGTACAGTAGGACACCATGAAGTCCTAGGTGTGAAATGCACAGCTTGCCACTGAGTGGCTATGATTGTCATAGCATATTATTTACATCATTTTCATCCTATCCAAACTATTCACTAAGCCCCTGTGCCATGTGAAAGGGGGCAGAGTCATTTCTGTATAGATTACTTCCATCAGGATAGAGGCACCGTAAGTGAACAAGTACAACCAATGTTCTCAGTGTTGAAATTTTCAGACTACACTTATATCCTCTTTATTGGCATATTCTATTGATTCATTCAGTAAGATACTTTAGGCCATGGTGCTGTTGAATTCTCAGATCTGATTGGCCAAAAGATGCTTTTCTGTGTCATTTTCTAAAACAGCAGCTGTGAAATTAGGTTTGTATTTATGGGCCCATTTTAATACATTATTGTATCTATAGTTGCAGCTTACACAGTGACATGTATAGCGGATATACTATATAATAAAAGCCATTGTAACGGTCCATGGGAAAATGTTCAGGAAATAAACTGACTGTTTTCGAGCAGCTGTTTATGATATAAGTGGTAACAGGAACTACCTTGTTTAACAGACTTTACACAACACTAAATGCACCTATAAAAGGATTCAGTATACAATCTAATGTACTGCATTAATATAGCTAAAAATGCTAGTGTTAGAAAAATCTATGTGGAGAAAAAAGAGAAAAGAAATATGTTGCGTTTATTCAGCATACTGTATGGGGAAAAGTTTGTGGACACCTGACTGTAAGACACATTTCACTCCACATTTAGATCCCATTTGCTGTTATAATACCCTCCAGTTTTCTGGGAAGATGTTCCACCAGATTTTGGAGTGTGCTTGTGGAGATTTGTGCTCATTCATCCAAAGATGTTCAATTGGATTGAGGTCGGAGATCTTAAACAGTTTACTCAAGATATTCCACTCCAACCCCTTTAAACTATATTTTCATGAAGCTGGCTTTATGCACAGGGGCATTGCCATGCTGGAACAGGTTTGGGACTCCAAGTTCAAGTAAAGGGAAAAGCTGGAAAAGACAGGCGTTCCTTACTTTACCATATAGTGTATGAAAACAGCAGGGTCTGTTCTGTTGTTCACATACTGTAAGCCAACATCTGTAATGTAATCTGCAATGTGTTGCAGAATCTGCTAAAGAAAAAAAGAGATTATTATTTATTTAATTTTTTATTTAGTGATGCCCTGAATAAATTTATTCACATAGCCGAACTTATGCAAATAAACCAGGTCAGGTTACACACATTCATACTGTGTGTTTTTTTACCTGGAGGATCAACGATTGTTCCTATGTTTTGTAATAGACAGTTATGATAATTCAGGTTGATATATATTGTTCTTCATTTGTTTTTTTTTTTGTTTTTTTAGTATTGCCTTTTATAAGATACATAAGTTATGCACGATAACTGCAAGATAATTCATTCTTCCAAAAAGACGAAATAGTAAAAATTTTCACCAATCACATTGTTCCAAAATGTATACCTTCAACACCTTTCCACACCTTAATGTATTATTTTGACAATTATTAAACATTTGTACCAGTTGGGACCTGAGGAGTCCCTGATTTGTCCTAAGAGGAAAATATGAATCCAAGAAACATGTTGCCATTGACAGAAATAGTATCATTTGCAGAAGATGCTAGAAAACCAAATAATGCAGTTCCTGGAGAATAGAGTTCCTGGAGATCTTTCTTAAAAAGAATGGGAAGATTTAATTTAATAGCATTCAAGTGTTCATGAAATACATTACCTGGGGAAGAAAGTTTTCTTGTGCCTGGCTGTTCTGGTGTTCGGTGCTCTGTAACGCCGGCCAGATTGCAAAAGTTTCAAAACTATATGGCGTAGATGTGAGGGATCCAGAGTGATTTTCTGGGGCTTATTTCTCAATCTGGATGTATGCAGGTCTTGAAGGGTGGGCAGGGAGGCACCAAAACTTCTTTCAGCCATCAGAACCATCCTCTGTAATCTGATATCTGATTATGTGGCTGAGCCGAACAGTTGGTCATAACGATTCAGTATCAGAATGTATTTATTGATGAGGAGTTCAAAGCACTTTTGTAAATGTGAATTGTCTATGGACTCATGAACACCTCTCACAAAACACAGGAGCGGTTGATCATCCAGGTAACAGCACAGAGTATAAAGAATCAAGCGTGTGTGAACCTTTGAACTGGTTTTGTAATTTGTGTAAATTCTGATATTATTGTGTCTTGTGGACAAAATATTAAATATCTGTGATGTAAATTCTGTATTCAGAGCAGGACTATACATAAAAAAAAATCTAATTTTTATGATCTCTGATTAATTTTTTAATCATTAACATTTTGTCACTTCTGCAAAGCCTATGTAAACTTATGACCTAAGCTGTAGCTAGCTTTGTGTTAGGTTAAAACTGTAAGAACAGGTTCACGGATCTGTCCTTGGTGTTTTTTCATCTTGATTTTGAGACCAAAGCATTTTATCTGAGATAAACGGAGACCTGGCAACCCTAGTGTGATTTAATTCAGTTAGAGTATTGCTCTGTAATGCTGTACATGAGTTAAATCTTTGTGATATACAAGCTGGCTGTACTTTTTTTTTTTTCCTTTCCTTATATCATATTTCTAATGAATGGAAACCTTTTTGCGGGGATATTTCAGTCACACACCCTCAACCAGCAATGTTTTTGTTCATTAGTCTTTTTTAATCACATAGGACCAAGCAAATTAACAAGTAAAAGTATTCCTTTCACAGTTACAGTCTGAACAAACTGGTTTGAAAGCATCGTAAAATTGATCGAAAGGCTGCTTTTCTGCGTTCCAGTGTATAGCATAACTTTAACTAACTTTTTCTTTTGTTTTGCTTCAGCCAACATCATGATTGAACTTCACTACGAATGGAGCTCTGGCTCCTCTGGTATTTTTGCAATCTAGCAAAACAAGGGCGTCTGTTAAATGCCATACATGTAAATTTACTTCAGTAAATATGATTGAGTTCTGCATATTCAGATAGACATTTCATATTATCCCTAGTAGTTTCCCACTTTAGTGTGTAGCTTGGTGCTTTATTGTATTGAACCAAAACTGCTTTCATTACCTTCCGCCTTTACCGAGATTGTATTGCTTCAGTAAATATATGGGTACTAATCATTGACTAGAGATTTATGAGCACGGTTTATCATACCAGGACTTTATTAATTGTAACATTAATTCAGGTCATTATTAAAATGCCTGAAATTATCTGATTGAATTGTAGCAATTTTTATAATTGTGCAAATGTGTCAATAATCTATATGTCTGTGACTGCAGCATGTGTGTGTGTGTGTGTGTGTGTGTGTGTGTGTGTGTGTGTGTAAAACTGAGCTAGAAAGCACCTGAGGCTTTTAAACAGATTAACCACAAGTGCTTAATCATGAGGTGACACTTGTTCAGACTGTTTACAATCATGATCAAGTCATTTTCTCTTACTCATGTGATCATATTAAGACTTTCTCAGACTTGTTTTTATTCCATATTCACTAAGAGATTACACTTGATGAGACACCTATCGAATAACAACTCATACACAGAGAGTGTCATTTTATGTAAAGAGTGAAATAAGATGGGGCTATGCTGTTTTTAAAAATAATTAGCGATTATAGAGAATTATCAATATTTTAAGTATTTTATTCCTCTTAAAAAGAAACAGTTTGCCATCAATTACATTTGTTATTAAATAAGACATCTCACTTTTTTATCCTGTTTTAGTTGCCTTTAATGATGTGCGTGAGCATCTGAGCAGTAAATTAGTTCCTGTTATCAGTTACATTATAGCAGCTCTAATGTCACAGTGTCATCACCTCTTGGAAGGGAACAAGATAAAAAAAATACTGCTTGTTATGTTTTAGAGAAACCGCAAACCACAAATCCTTCTCTATTCTGAAGACTTTCCGATAGTGAAAAATTGTATAACACTAGAGATTTCTTCAATAAGTGTTAAATAAAGTCAATCAATCTACTTATAATAAAGTTAACCAAATTATACAGTTTCATTTCCAAAATTAGAATTTATTTCTCTCTCTCTCTCTCTCTCTCTCTCTCTCTCTCTCTCTCTCTCACTCTCTCTCTCTCATATATATATATATATATATATATATATATATATATATATATATTATTATTATTATTATTATTATTATTGTTATTATTATTATTATATATTGTTGACAATATCTATTTCCATTAAGTGTCCGTAATATAATTCAGTTAAATTCAATTCAGTTCAGTAGACGTTGTCACTAAGCAGCTTTATAGTATTAACTAGACTCTGGATATCAGTTTGAAATGAAGTATTTGTCCCTGTAAATGTATCCTAAATGAGGAAGAGCCAATGGTTATGGTGGTGAGAAAAAAGCCCCTGAAACAAGATTGAGATAAGAAACCTTAGAGGAGCCAGACGCAAAACAGAACCCATCCCCATCTGAGTGTCACCAGTTAGTATAATTAGAAGTAAATCCCCTCTATAACTGTGCACTATATGGTGCAAGAGTACAATTGTGTAACCAGGAAATTCATTATTAATTATAACAGCAAAAATGCAGAATCATGAGGTCAAAGAAACTGCCTGAAGAGCTCAGAGACAGAATTGTGGCAAGGCACAGATCTGGCCAAGGTTACAAAATAATTTCTGCTGCACTAAAGGTTCCTAAGAGCACAGTGGCCTCCATAATCCTTAAATGGAAGACGTTTGGGACGACCAGAACCCTTCCTAGAGCTGGCCGTCCGGCCAAACTGAGCTATCTGGGGGAGAAGAGCCTTGGTGAGAGAGGTAAAGAAGAACCCATAGATCACTGTGGCTGAGCTCCAGAGATGCAGTCTGGAGATGGGAGAAAGTTGTAGAAAGTCAACCATCACTGCAGACCTCCACCAGTCGGGACTTTATAGCAGAGTGGCCCGACGGAAGCCTCTCCTCAGTGCAAGACACTAAAAAAAACCTGAAGGACTCCAAGATGGTGAGAAATAACATTCTCTGGTCTGATGAGACCAAAATAGATGAGACCAAAATTTTTGGCCTTAATTCTAAGGGGTATGTGTGGAGAAAACCAGGCACTGCTCATTACCTGTCCAATACAGTCCCAACAGTGAAGCATGGTGGTGGCAGCATCATGCTGTGGGGGTGTTTTTCAGCTGCAGGGACAGGACGACTGTTTGCAATCGAGGGAAAGATGAATGCGGCCAAGCACAGGGATATCCTGAACGAAAACCTTCTTCAGAGTGCTCTGGACCTCAGACTGGGCCGAAGGTTTACCTTCCAACAAGACAATGACCCTAAGCACACAGCTAAAATAACGAAGGAGTGGCTTCACAACAACTCCGTGACTGTTCTTGAATGGCCCAGCCAGAGCCCTGACTTAAACCCAATTGAGCATCTCTGGAGAGACCTAAAAATGTCCACCAACGTTTACCATCCAACCTCAAGTCAAGTCAAGTTTATTTATATAGCGCTTTTCACAACAGACATTGTCTCAAAGCAGCTTTACAGAAATCAACAGTCAAGGTGAATTGTGTGTGTTTATCCCTGATGAGCAAGCCATGGGGACTGTGGCAAGGAAAAACTCCCTTAGATGTTATGAGGAAGAAACCTTGAGAGGAACCAGACTCAAAAGGGGAACCCATCCTCATTTGGGTGACATCAAGAGTTTGATCATAAATCTTTCAACAATACAGAACACTGGAGAGTGAGAACTAACATGAGTACTGGAGTATAAGATTATAAGTAAATGTTCTTTCTACAGTCTTTGTTATAAAAGTAGGAGCTACTGAGCTCAACATTTGTGACCAACCTGACAGAACTGTAGAGGATCTGCAAGGAGGAATGGCAGAGGATCCCCAAATCCAGGTGTGAAAAACCTGTTGCATCTTTCCCAAAAAGACTCATGGCTGTATTAGATCAAAAGGGTGCTTCTACTAAATACTTAGCAAAGGGTCTGAATACTTAGGACCATATGATATTTCAGTTTTTCTTTTTTAACAAATCTGCAACAATCTCAACAATTCTGTGTTTTTCTGTCAATATGGGGTGCAATGTGTACATTCATGAGGAAAAAAAAGGAACTTAAATGATTTTAGCAAATGGCTGCAATATAACAAAGAGTGAAAAATTTAAGGGGGTCTGAATACTTTCCGTACCCACTGTATATATATATATATATATATATATACATACACACAATGGAACCTCGATACTCGCGACCTTGACACTCGCGACCTCGAGCGGACCTTCTGCTTCTGCAACCTCTAAAGCGATGCTGCAGCACTCATGCGTCTGTTTTTTTAAGCCAGCTTCTGCACATAACGCACATCACGAAGACTCAACTTCTTTGATCGACCCTTGTGAGTGGAACCTGTCTTGGAAAACCTCTGTATGTCCCTGTCCACTGTTGTGATTTGCCAAATATACACACACTTACAAATGTATAGAGTTAAGCTTTAAGGATATTGCCATCTATAAAAAAAAACAGTCATCTACACCAGTGGTCCCCAACCCCCAGGTCGCGGACCGGCACCGGTCCGTGGGTCAATTGGTACCGGGCCGCACAGAAAGAATACATAACTTACATTATTTCCGTTTAATTTATTATATAATTCTGAACGATGTTTTATTTTAGAAAATTACCGGATTCTCCCCGCCACATCTGTCTATGACTCACTCTTGATGCACGTCATGATGCCTCGGTCACATGTCTTACCTCCATCCGCTACCTTCTTAAAGGGGCTGCTCCGGCCGCTAACACATAATACATTACCGCTAATTCAAACCCCGAAGCCAGCAAAATGAACAAAAAACAACACAGTGGATTCACGATTATTACTATATTTAGAAAATACCAGTTTTTATGCCGGTCGTATCATTTTATTTTGTATTTATCCACCACACCTTAAAGTGGCGCAAAAAAGGTTGGGGACCGCTGATCTACACAACAAGTCCATACAACATTTCAACTCTTCACCGCTCCGGAATCCAGCCCACACCATCTTCGCACAAGTTTATTTTTCAGCCATGACTCCTTTTCTTGATCAAACTGTACGCCGCATATGTGCGTGTGATGAAGCAATGTTTGTGAGATTTACCACAGTGTACTAGAGACAGGCCTGTGATTTTTTCCCCCCTCTACTCTCTCATTTAGGAATCAGGAGTGGTGTGTTTATGTATTTTGAGCAGAGGTGCTATTATGTAAAAGGGTGGGTTCCCAATAATTACTTCTCTTCACTCCGCTTGTGAATTTTTGTGGGACTGTTTCATGTGATAACACAATATCTTCCCTGTTGTGATGTAAGATATAACAGAGCAGGGATTACTGACATTGATGCATCAATCAGATTTTGAGAAGAGAAACCCAAACTAGGGCCTGCAAGCAAAAGTCACCCATGGTAAACTTCGATTTGGCCCATCATACCAAGAGAGGCAAAACAGTGCCATTTGGAAAAACTTAAAAAAAAATTGGGAAGGAACTCAATTGTACTATAAATTCAATTGTTTCTTACTGTGCTAAAATTAGTGTTTTAGTATCTTAACTAGTGTTTCAGTAACTAGTACAAATAAATCTTTATTAGTTAAGCAGCTTACCGAGTCGTTTTTCAACAGCAATGAAATGAAATGATGAAACTGTAATAAATGGACATTTTGAGTTTTCTTAGCAAGTTTTTCCTTGCCACAGAATAAGGAAAAAACTTATAGGCACTAAACTTATACATGTTTTATACAACTTTATAACCACTTTATTTCTGTAAAGCTGCTTTGAGACAGTTCATTGTTAAAAGTCCCATACAAATAAAATTGAATTGAAATGGATTTTCTGAATTTATATTAAATTATGAAATCATAAATGAGAGTAACTGTGGCAACTTTTATTTTGATATAATATTTAATATAATGCAACATTTATTTTTTGCCCACAGACCTTAATGAAGTTAGATTTTTGGCCCTTCATAGGAAAATGTTGCTCCTCTGTCTTACACAGTGTGAGTGAATATTGTACTGCCATCTTTTGGTGAGTTTGTGCACTATATAGGCAGAGTTTTGTTGGAAATTGCGTTTCTTTTTTTGATGGAGTAAATGTAAACTAATAATGAAAATGTAAGGTTTACAGGGTGTCTGGTGGGGACTACAGATTTGTGCTTTGCCAGGGATCTAGGGTTAGGGTTAGGGTTAGGGTTAGTATGTAACAAAAAGTAAATTGAACATGAATCTTTACTTTAGCATGTGGTCAGATGTCAGGTTTGCAGGACAAACAAAGACCAGGTTCAACAATTGCATGGGACTGTCTATATGCAGTACTGTGCAAAAGTTTTAGGCTTCTATAAAAAAAAAAATAAACAAAAAAAAAAAAAAAGAAAGAAAAATTTTGTAAAGTAAGATTGCTTTTAAAAATAAACAACATGGAAAGTAAATGGACAGAAAATAAATTGAAATCAAATCAATATTTGGTGTGACTACACTTTACCTGCAAAATAGCATCAATGCTTCTGAATATACTTGCGTTAATAATAGATCTTCTGTGGATGTAGGGTGCCTTAAATTTTTATATTTTCATTGACAGACTTTATGATTTTAAGATCAGGGCTCTGTGGGGACCAAGCCAAACAGTGAAGATACTTCTTAATATATTGTCTGTTTGTTTGGGGTTGTTGTCCTACAAGTATCTTCCTGTATTCCTTAGCATTGAGTATACCATTAATCCAAATCTCTAACTCTATTTGTAGAAATAAGCCCCAAACTTACAAGGAACTGCCATCATGCTTCACCGTTGCCTGCAGACACTCATTATTGTACCACTCTACAGCCCTTTAGCAAACAATACGTTTTTTGCTACAGCCCAAAATGTCAAAGTTTTGACTCATCAGTCCAGAGCACCTGCTGCCATTTTCCTGCACCCCAGTTCCTATGTTTGTATGAATAGTTGAGTCACTTAGCATTGTTTTCATGTTGGAGATGTTTGTTTTTGCCCACAATTCCTCCATGAAGACCACTTCTGGTCTAACTTCTCTGGAGAGTACCTGGGTCCCACTGGTTTCCTGGCAGTTCTTTGATGGCACTGTTGGACATCTTTTCAATCTAAAAGGGAAGCAAGCATAATCTGTCTTTCATCCACTGCATTAAGTTTCCTTGCCGACCACTACATTTCCTGTTTCTTTGTGCTTTTTTTTAAAAGAGCTTGAACAGCACATCTGGAAACCTCAGATTGCTTTGAAATATCTGCCTGGGAGAGACCTTGCTGGTGCAAAATAACTTCCTTGTGTCTTGTTGCTGTGCTCAGGCTTGCCACGGTGATGAGATGAAACTGTTTTCCACGACCTCACCTTAGTAGCAGAGTTTGGCTGTTCCTCACCCAGTTTTAACCTCTTTCTGAAAGAGAAACAGCTGTGGTTCAACCTACATATGAAATTGATGATCATTAGCAACTGCATGGTATAATTGGTTAATCGTACACCTGACTCTGATCATACAGAATCTCTGACTTTGTGCCACTGTGCCAAGTTTGGAAATGTACGAATTTAAAGTACGAATGTTTACATTTATTTTGTTTGCTCACTTTGCATTTTGTAAATTCATAATAATACAT
Organism: Silurus glanis; assembly: GCA_014706435.1. Classification (NCBI taxonomy): domain Eukaryota; kingdom Metazoa; phylum Chordata; class Actinopteri; order Siluriformes; family Siluridae; genus Silurus; species Silurus glanis. Next base: position 11,844,143 of record JAAIIK010000008.1, read on the forward strand.
TTTTTTTTAATATTTTAAAATTTAAATATATATTTTTGAAAGTATTTCTTCACACCTGCCTAAAACATTTGCACAGTACTGTATGTATAAAGATTTAAAATTCTATACCCGACATTCCTGCTATACAGCAAATCCCATATTTATTGTATTGTTATTATTTCCACTGAAACTACCTCAGTGTTGCACTCCATTGGAATATATATATAACTAGACATACACTATATAGAAAAAAGTATTGGGACACCTGACTATGAGGTTCTCTCCCAAACTGTTTGTGGAGGCACGCAATTGTTTAGGTCTTTGTATGTGATAGCATGACTTTTTCCCTTCACTTCAACCTGTTCCATCATTATAGTTCCCCTTTGCACAAAACCAGCTCCATGAATTGGATCACTGACTGCACCCCAGGTCTTTTCACATCACCTACAATATACCTGACTTAATTAACACCCTTGTGGCTCACTGAGCACAAATCTCGAACATCATCCCAGAAGGGTGAAGGTTATTATAACAGCAAATAGGGATCAAATGTGGAATCCGATGTTCAAAAAGCAAATCTTATGGTCAGGTGTCTACAAACTTTTGTCCATGGTGTATCTTCACTTCATTCCACATACAGTCCATACTTTTTCTGCTATCCAATTTTGGTATCCTTTAGATCATATTTGGATATTCTTTCTTTTTCTGTGTAAATACATTTTGTTGATGAATAAAAAATTATTTTATGTCATTAGACAGTTGTAAAAAGCATTTCTCTGCATGATGTGTATGGCTCTTAGTGTGTGAGTGGTAAACTTTTTATGCATTTCGATTGATTAACATGAACAGGCAGCACTAAAGGTGCTACAGGTCTTTTAATTGCATTTTTCTGTCAAACTGTGAATAAAAAAAATACTGTTGTTTTTCTTTATTGGGATGGAAGAACATCAGTTCAGTTGTCTGTGTTAATCGTATTGTTAACCTGCTTGTGTTCTGAAGAATATACTGTGATATACTGAATAGAATTTAAAACTTTTTACCAATGAATTCTTTCAGTTAAACAAGTTACAGTAGCCATTTCATTAATAAAAGTTAAATGTTAACTGTTATTGCATCAAAAGCTGAAAGGCCAGTCATGTTGTGACGTGTCCATTAATATTTGTTTTGCTGTGGGAAAAGGGGTAAAGTTGTTGGACGTTATAACCACTAACAAACGTAGAAGTTTCGCTATAGATTGACCAGATGAAGTACATAAAATGTACTATTTTTAAAAGCTTTTTTAGAAGTGTGTCTAAATCAAGCTGTCAGGAGGCATGCTGTCTCACAGTGGTGATTTTGCTTTTCAGGATGTGTGTGTGAGCTGTAGGCAGTGATGGAGATCAGGCCAAACTGCAGTAGTCACTGTGACTCTGAGTCCTGCTTCATCCATCCTGCAGTCAACAAGCAGCAGAGCTGGGACATCCTGCTGAGGCTCTGCACTCTCTCTACGGTACACACACACACACACACACACACACACACACACACACACACACACACACACACAGGGGAACTATGAACAGTTATAATAGGGGCATGCAGGACAGAATTTTTGGGCCAGATTAATGTTTTTTTTTTTACTTTGTTTTTTTTTATAAGAAAATTAAAGAATATATATATATTTTTATTTATTTATTTATTTATTTTTCATATAATTTTCACTTCTGAGCTTTCGAACGGGTGTCTCTTTCCGTTCATCATGTTCTTTCTTTGTGTCGTGTACGCATGATCTCTTTTGAAGTAACCAAAAAGTGTTACTTTATTTACAGATCTTAATATTATTTTACTATAATATTAATGGTTAACATGTTTATGCATGCAAGTTTACAATTATAAAATAAAATAAAAAAATAAGAAAGTAAAATCAAAGTGGTGATTTGGGGCTTCCTACGGCCCTTTGTACTGTAGCCGAGAAGTGCAAAACACATTAACAAATCAGAAAACAAATTAACAAATTAGAATACACAATAACAAATTCAAAAAACAAAATAACAAAACCGAAAACAAAATAACAAATGCTAAAACAAATCAACAAATGCAAAAACAAAATAACAAATCCGCAAACACATTAACAAATCCGAAAACACAACGACAATTCAGACAAACCGGAAAAGGTAGGTATGGTTTGTGAATGGAAACTTACCGATCATTGGACGGACACCTGTCATTCAATATATACAGGAAGTATGAAATATTATAACTTTGTTTCTTGTACATTTGTAAAGTTCTCCATTTACTTTAAACTATTTTTTATTTCGATTAGTGCACCTTTAAATATAAGAAAATAACAGAAGTATTGGCAAGCAAGGAGAAAATGGAATTAATTCAACGCTACTTTGAGGAAGGACATTCATATGCAGTGATTTTGGAGATGCTGCAGTATAACATAACATAAAGATTAGTTTCTACACTTTTACACATACATTCCAACTTTCTTTGTCCTTCTTGTTTATCTTGAATGACAGGTGTCTTGTCTAATTTGTTAATGTGTTTTGCACTTCTCGGCCACCGTACCTTTGGGCTCATATGCCTGGCATACTTTGCATCACACACAATCACACAAACACAACCACAAATAAATTCGGGGGCTGTGCCTGGCATGGGCAGCTGGGTGTTAAGACCTAAATATTTATTAATAATTATTTTAGACAAAAAAACTTTTCATGGAGTTTTTTATGTTTTTATGTTTATTTTTATGTTTAATTGTTTTTATGGAGTTTAATGTAAAAATAATGACATTTATAAAAAAAAATAAGAATAATTATTAATCATAAAATGAAGTAAAATGTTAATACAGTACAGACTATATACAAAAAATAGCATTTTTGGGGTGGTGTCTGTTTATTGCGGTTTATCGTTTGGATAAACGGGGGATTACTATATGTATGTATGTATGTG
>JAAIIK010000008.1:11852058-11870969 GCA_014706435.1 Silurus glanis
ATGTACATGTATATATATATATATATAAAAATGTACATGTACATACGTATTTACAGTTTTTGCCATTACACTCAAAAGGTTCAGGTGCATCTCGTTTCCACTGATCATCCGTGAGATGTTTCTGTAGTATGGAGATGGATGAGCTGCTGTGGCAATAACTAATGGGAGCAGCCGAAAGAAGAAGAAGAAGAAGAAGATTTTTGAGATGTTTCTACAACTTGATTGGAGTCAGCCTGTTGTAAATTCAGTTGATTATACATGATTTGGAAAGATTCACACCTGTCTATATAAGGTTCCACAGTTAACAGTGCATGTCAGAGCACAAACCATGTCATGAAGTCCAATGAATTGACTGTAGATCTTCGAGACAAGATGGTATTGAGGTACAGATCTGGGAAAGGGTACAGAAGAAGTTTGGAACCACAAGGTCCTAGAGCGGGCCACTCAGCTAAACTGAGTGATTGGTGAAGAAGGGCCTAGGTCAGGGAGGTGACTAAGAACCCGATGGTCACTTTGAAAGAGTCCCGTAGCCACAACTCTGTGAATGTCAGTGAGTGGCCCAGCCAGAGCTCAGACATGAACCGGATTGAACATCTCTGGAGAGATCTGAAAATGGCTGGGCACCAACGCTCCCCATCCAACCTAATGGTATTTGAGAGTTTCTGCAAAGAACTGGGCAAAACTGAAATCGAACTCAAAAAGGCTTGAGGCTGTAATTGGTGCCAAAGGTGCTTCAGCAAAATATTGAGCAAAGGATGTGAATACTTACAACGGGAAAAATAATGAACACCACCATTTTTCTCAGTAAATATATTCTTAAGGTGCTATTGACATAAAATTTTTACCAGATGTTGGTAACAACCCATGCAATCCCATGCAAGAAATCAAACCATAGATGTCCATATATTAAGCTATTTGTAATAATGGGAAATGACAAAAGTATTGAACACATGAAGAAAGGGAGGTGAAACCTGCACGGGACTGCAACCTTCTGCAACACGGGACTGCAACCTTCTCTGCTTCACCGAGACATGGCTGAACCCAGCGGTACCGGACCACGCCATCCAGCCGGCCGAGTCTTTCTCGGTTTACCGCATGGACAGAACACTGGAGTCGGGGAAGTCAAGAGGAGGTGGAGTGTGTCTGATGGTGAACAACCACTGGTGCGACAGCGCGAGCATCGTTCCTCTTTCACGCTCCTGCACACCAAATCTGGAACTACTGACCATCAAATGTCGGCCCTTCTATCTACCTCGGGAATTCAGTTCGGTCATTGTCAGTGCCGTTTATATTCCACCTCAAGCGGACACGGACACTGCAGTATGGGATTTACACGAGACACTAACTCTTCACCAAACACAGCATCGGGACGCTGCGCTCATTGTGGTCGGAGATTTCAACAGTGCCAACCTCAAGCGCGCACTACCGAACTTTCATCAGCACATCACCTGCCCCACCAGGGGCGAAAGAACACTGGACCACTGTTACACGCCATTCAAGAACAGCTACAAGGCACAATCACGTCCACCGTTTGGGAAATCGGACCATGCCGCCATCTTCCTCATGCCTGTTTACAAACAAAGGCTGAAACAGGAAGCTCCGGTTCAGAGGGAGGTCGCGCGCTGGACTGACCAATCGGTGGCCGCTCTGCAGGACGCTTTGGATGACGCAGACTGGGACATGTTCCGGCGCAGCTCTGATGACGTCAACATGTTTACGGAAGCGGTTGTGGGATTCATCGGGAAACTAGCTGATGATACAGTGCAGAAAACCACTATCAGAACGTTTCCTAACCAGAAGCCGTGGGTGGATAAAACCATCCGCGACGCTCTGAGATCCCGCTCCGCTGCCTACAACACGGGGCTCGCCACCGGGGACATGGACGAGTACAAGGCTGCGTCTTACAGTGTTCGCAGAGCGGTGAAGGAAGCAAAGCGGCGCTACGGGAGGACACTAGAGTCACAGTTTCAACATGGTGGCTCTAGGAACCTGTGGCAGGGACTAAGAACAATAACGGACTATAAAACACCATCTTCTAGAATGGTGAATGCGGACGCTTCTCTGGCAGACGAGCTAAACACCTTTTACGCTCGTTTCGAGGCTGCAGCTAACCACGCTAGCGGCGCTAGCGGCACAACCAGCGTGCACGCCGAGAGAGCCGGAGAGGTAAACACGTTCACCATCTCGGAGCATGACGTGAGGAGGGCTTTCAAGAGAGTGAATACCAGGAAGGCAGCAGGACCAGATGGCATCACAGGCCGGGTTCTGAAAGCCTGCGCTGACCAGCTAGCACCGGTGTTCACGGAGATATTCAACCTCTCACTGGAACAGTCTGTTGTCCCCTCATGTTTCAAACAGTCCACCATTGTTCCTGTCCCGAAGAAACCCCAGCCCGCCTGCCTTAACGACTACCGCCCTGTAGCCTTGACCTCAGTAGTGATGAAGTGCTTCGAGAGACTGGTCAGAGACTTCATCACTGCATCACTACCAGACACACTGGACCCACTACAGTTTGCGTACCGTCAGAACCGCTCTACTGAGGACGCCATTGCTCATCTTCTCCACACCACGATGAGCCACCTGGACCAAAGAAATGGGAATTATGCAAAGATGTTGTTCGTGGACTACAGTTCAGCGTTTAACACCATAATTCCCTCCACACTCACCTCTAAGTTGGAGGTCCTGGGACTCAGCCAGCCGCTGTGTCAATGGATCTCTAACTTCCTGACAGATAGACCACAAGCCATACGGGTGGGAAAACACACCTCATCCACCCTCACCCTCAGCACTGGCGCCCCCCAAGGTTGTGTTCTGAGCCCCCTGCTTTACTCAATGTACACACATGACTGTGTGGCCACATCCAACTCCACCACCATCATCAAGTTTGCTGACGACACTGTTGTGGTGGGTCTGATCTCCAACAACGACGAGACGGCCTACCTACAGGAGGTTAAAAACCTGGAGAGATGGTGCCAGGAGAACAACCTTCTCCTGAACGTCAGCAAGACTAAGGAGTTGATCGTGGACTTCAGCACAAAGCGGGAGCGGTCATACCAACCTATAAACATCAGCGGGACCCCAGTGGAGAGAGTGGACAGTTTCCGGTACCTTGGTGTTAACATCACACAGGATCTGTCTTGGTCCTGTCACACCAACACCCTGGTGAAGAAGGCCCAGCAGCGTCTGTACCATCTGAGACGCTTAAGGGACTTTAAACTACCCTCTCAGGTGCTTAAGACCTTCTACACTTGCACCATTGAGAGCGTTCTGACGGGTAGCATCACTTCCTGGTTCGGGAACAGCACCATGCAGGACAGACGAGCCCTCCAGAGGGTGGTGCGTTCAGCTGAACGTACCATCCACACTGAGCTCCCTAACCTGCAGGACATCTATAGCACGCGGTGCTGGACCAGAGCTAGGAAGATTATGAAGGACCTCAGCCATCCGAATAATGGACTCTTTTCTCTGTTGCGTTCGGGAAAACGCTTCCGTTCCCTGAAAGCGAACACAGAGAGAATGAGGAGGAGCTTCTTCCCGCAGGCCATTCGGTGTTTAAACCAGGAAACACCCAGGATCTAGAACTGGCCCACTCTCTCCATCATCACACTTCTCTGTACATATCTCACCTTCGCACCACGTCACTTTAAACATATCTCACCGTTCGCACCACGACACTTTAAACTCTGGACTTGCACAGCACAGTGCGCTTTTTATTTTATTCATACCACACCATATTGCACATGGACACTTTACGGACCTTTATACCACACCATACCGCACACGGACACTTTATGGACAACCCACCACAAATTGTCTATTGTTTACATTTTTACTACACATTGTTTACTGTTTATATGTATATTTGTTTCATACAATTATCTTTTTATATATCTTTATACCTATATTCTTTTATTTTATTTATTTTTATTTTATTTTATATACTTTTTCTTATACCTTATACTTATTTATCTGCCTTCTTTTCTTTTCCCCCATCCTATTCCCTCATGCCGGATCATCGTATAAAGCATTTCACTACATGTCGTACCCTGTATGTATGTGTATGTGATGAATAAAATTTGATTTGATTTGATTTGATTTGATTTTGAAAAAAGGCATTGAAAGCCAAGACACCAGCTGAAATCAATCAGTACCGGTAATTAGAAAGCAGTCCTGCCACGTGTCAGTGCAAATGAATATCAGCTGGTTCAATCCAAACTGATGGCCTGTATAAATGTGTCCTATTAAGTCAAGTCAAGTCAAGTTTATTTCTATAGCGCTTTTCACAACAGACATTGTCTCAAAGCAGCTTTACAGAAATCAACAGTCAAGGTGAACGGTGTGCATTTATCCCTGATGAGCAAGCCTGTGGCAAGGAAAAACTCCCTTTAGATGTTATGAGGAAGAAACCTTGAGAGGAACCAGAATCAAAAGGGGAACCCATCCTCATTTGGGTGACATCAAGAGTTTGATCATAAATCTTTTAACAATACAGAACACTGGAGAGTGAGAATTAACATGAGTACTGGAGTGTGTGATTATAAGTAATGTTCTTTCTACAGTCTTATACAGTCATTATGGTTATAAAACTAGGAGCTACTGAGCTCAACATTTGTGATCATCACAGATCCAGCATCAGCTTCTCCATGCCAGAGCCTTTAAACACTCCAGGAGGTCCAAAGTCAAAACCACACATGTAGTGGGATCCAATTGGCACTGGTACGTCCCTAGATGGTTCGGGATGTTTGCGAGTTCGGCATCTACTTCTTCAAAGGTCCATAATCTTCATGAGGTGGGACCTGACTGGAGCTGGCCAAACCTCAGGATGCCTCGGGATGGGGAGAGAAAGAGAAGCAGTGAAGAGGAATTAGCGTAGCTGCTGTTCATGATATTAACAGCACAAGTTGATAATGTGCATGTGATTAGAATTACCATTACCAAGGAGTCACAAAAACATACTGATGGGATTGGTTACAGAAGGATTTCTAAACTTCTGAATGTTCCTGTGAGCACTGTTGAGGCCATAATCCAGAAGAGGAAAGACCATAATTTCACCATAAACCGTCTATGATCAGGTGCTCCTCGCAAGATATCTGACAGAGGAGTGAAAATAATTATCAGAAGAGTTGTCCAAGAGCCAAGGACCACTTGTGGAGAGCTTCAGAAAGACCTAGAATTAGCAGGTACAATTGTTTCAAAGAAAACAATAAGAAATGCACTGAACTGCCGTGGCCTGTGTGCACACTCACCATGCAAGACTCCATTTCTGAAGAAAAAGCATGTTGAAGCTCGTTTAAGGTTTGCTGCATAACATTTGGACAAGCCTGTGAAATACTGGGAGAATATAGTCTGGTCAGATGAGACCAAATTTGAACTCTTTGGAGGCCATAATACACACCATGTGACAAATGGCACTGCACATCACCCCAAAAACACCATACCAACAGTGAAGTTTGGAGGTGGGAACATCTTAGTGTGGGGCTGTTTTTCAGCATACAATACTGGCAAACTTCATATAATTGAAGGAAAGATGAATGGAAAAATGTACCAAGATATTCTTGATAAAAATCTGCTGCCATCTACCAGGATGAAACGAGTGTGGACCTTTCAGCAAGACAATGATCTCAAACACACAGCCAAGGAAATTTTCAAGTGGTTTCAGAGAGAGAAAATAAAGCTGCTAGAATGGCCCAGATAATCACCTGGCTTAAATCCAATTAAAAATCTATGGAAAGAACAGTTTGGAGGTGGGAACATCATGGTGTGGGGCTGTTTTTCAGCATACAATACTGGCAAACTTCATATACCGTATTTTTCGGACTATAAGCCGCTACTTTTTTCCTACGTTTTGAACCCCGCGGCTTAAACAACGAAGCGGCTAATTTATGAATTTTTCCTGGGTTTTTCCCAGTTTCACAAACTTCAAGCCAAAAAACTGAGCCCCATAACATTAGACCAATGAAATTTCCGAACGGAAACGAAAAAACGCACCTCACCTGTGTTCTGAGCTGCACGGCATCGGGAGAAAAAAAGTTTTTTTTTTAAACGCACAACGATGCCAAAAGATAAACTGGGTTAAGGGATAGCTCGAGTTGTAACTCCAGTTGCAACAGAAATCATATAAGCACAGACAGGTTTCCAAAACTCGTGCTTTTTTATTTTTCTTGGCAACAGCGTTACGGGTTAGTCAAAGAAACTTAGAAATGAGCATCAGAAAATAATAAGGACATATTCCTCGTCTTGAACACACGCAGTAATTAATAGCAGAAAAATGTCCGGAAATTACGGTAATTGAAGGAAGGATGAATGAAAAAAATGTACCAAGATTCTTGATAAAAAGATCAGAGTTCTTAGAAGAGGCCCACGGATTTGAAGAATGGTTGTGTGGAAGAATGGGCCAAAATCACACCTGAGCAATGCGTGCAAAAAGTTTCTCCATACAGGAGGCATCTTGAAGCTGTCATTACCAAGGATCAGCTCTGAGCCCTTTCCTTTTTGCAGTGGTGATGGACAGGTCAGACAGGAGTCTCCATAGACTATGATGTTTGCGGATGATGTTACTTGTGGTGAGAGTAGGAAGCAGGTTGAGAAGAGCCTGGAGAGGTGGAGGTACACGCTGGAGAGAACGGGAATGAAAGTCAGTAGGAGTAAGACAAAATGTGTGAATGAAAGCTTCAGAAGCTCCTCCTTCTAAAAGAAGAAGAATTTGTTCAATTATTTAAAAAAACAATATACTACACCATAATGATCACCATTTAAGACTCCTGGGTAGGCTAGGCCATGTCTTGACATGTTACAATGGGAGTCCTCAGGGAGCCACCTGTATATAAAATGGTTACTTAAGTGTTTTTGTTGTTTTTGGGTTCAGAGATTCTATTTGGAACGCGTTGTAATAGTGAGCACTCAATATTTTTAGTTTAAAAATGCAAACAGAAAGATTTCCATGTTTATCATTGTGCTCTTGTCTTTGTTTGCTGTGGTTCAGGCATGGGTCTGGACACTGTGTATCGGCAGCTCTTTGGTGTTCGGACCCATCCTGGGGAAAACATGGCGTCTCTACAGGGTCTTTACTCAACGTGTACCTGACAGGAGAGTGGTGAGTTGAAACTGGGGACAGTTATATATTGTTTATTTTTATATTGTTTGAACATATGGTTGAATCTGAAATGCCTGTAATGTACCTTGAAAAGAAAAATCCTGGATCAGGACACGGTCAGCACGGTTTTAAGATACATGCATGATGTACAATATAGAAAAATGTGTAACTTTTCCAATTAATCATATCATAATATCAGTCTATAAACATAGAGTAATAAAATAGGATAATAAGGTAACATCGTCAACTAACTTGACATTGTGACCCTGTTGGTTGTAACTAGTCTAATTTTTTGTGTCTTGAGAACGGATACATAGCAACGCAAACAGTATTATAAGTAATGTATAAGGAAAACATTATACCTCATATATGAGGAGTTTGCAGGTGAGACTGTGTTCTGTTTTCTTACAGATCATCCGTGACATTCGGTTGATGGGTTTGGTGGCCCTGCTGGTAACTGTGGATGTAGTAATTCTGGCTGTGTGGAGTCTCACCGACCCTGTGAAGTGTTCCCGATCAGTCAGTGCTGTGGTCAAGGTATAGCACAGAAGTTATGAAACAGAGCTGTAACCCTGATTTTAAGCTGGAGAAATCAATTAAATTCAGTTTTAAACATAAAGTGATTTTTTTATATTGTTACCAAGCATCATATATGAGTGAGTCAGTGGCAATGATGGCAGAAAAAAACTCCTTGAGATGATGGTTTAAGGAAGAAACCAGATGAACCAATCTCAAAAAGGAATCCATTCTTTTCTAGGTGACATCCGGATGTCCATTCATTGTAGATGTATTATTGTTGAGGTCATCAACTGTTCACTGATGGATGCTTGAGTGCAAAATATTTAAAGGCAACTGTAGCCATATAGCCAATGTAGCAGAAGGTTAATATTAAATACAGTCCAAATTAATTTTCATTGTTCTTGAGTTTTTAGTGTTTCTTTCTTTATCCAGTGGTAACTGATCATACTGTAGATCTTACAAAGAATAAATCCATTACATCGATGATTATCAATATGCTTTCAAAAAATATAATTATATTTAGTGTCCATTAAAAATCTACAAGAAAAATAAATAGTTATTCAATAGTATGCTGATGCTTCCAACACTGTAGATAATTAAAGTAGTGCAAGACAGTCCAAGAGAAAAAACAGTAATCAATAATCGTATGTCTTGAATAGCTAGAGTCATCCATCACTTATAACACAGCAGAGTTGAATTCTCTAATCTGATTGGTCAGGACATGCTGATTAATTTTCCACAATATCACCTCTGCCAGTTGTTCTGGTTGTAGCTGAAATGCTCATATAGAGGGATTTTTATGTTAGGTGCTGCACAATAGTCTAGGGCTAATATAAATGTATTAAAAATCCTTAATGTTGTTTTATATACTTTACTTTCATATTATTTCTAGTTGTGCCAATAATGTTCTATTCACAGCTTTCTACTTTTGGACAGAATGTTCGTTACTGCCCCCTGCTGGTAAAACACAGGAGATTCAGGTTAAAAGGAAATCAGTGTATTTCCACATACCTGTTTGAATACATTACAGTATTGCAGCCTGTATTATCTAACAGTAAATTTTTTCTAAAAATGTTTTGTTCTCTGTAATAGGTAATGGAGTTTGATGTGCGTTACTCCTTAACCCAGATGGACTCGTGCTCCTCTCACTACTCTGGCCTGTGGGTCCTTCTCCTCTGTGCTCTCAAAGTAAGAAAACAAATACAATATATGGCCTGAAGTATTGGTACACCTGACTTTTTGAGCCATATGTGGTTCTTTCCCAAACTGGTACAACAAAATTGGAGGTACACAATTGTATAGTATGCCTTTGAATGTGGTAGAATTGTAATTATGTAGTTATGTAACCAGGATAAACCTCATTTGAGAGAAACGCTTTTGTACAATTGTGACCTGGCCCAAACAGCCATAGAGGCAATAGCACCCTGGTCAAATTTCAGTTCTTACTAAACACGAAAAATGGTAACTATAAATACTCTATAACGATAAATATAAATAAATACTCCTGCTCTGTTCTGTAGGCCGTGCTGATGGTGTATGGCACGTACCTAGCCGGACTGACCAGTAGCGTCAGCCTGCCTCCAGTCAACCAATCCCTGACCATCATGACCGCTGTGTATCTAATTACCGGCTTCACTGCTTTGGCCGTCCCTGTCTCTCTTTACCTGCATTCATGGCCCAACCTGATCTACGGCATGCTCTCTGGAACCATCTTCATCTGCACCACTGCCATTAACTGCCTTATATTTGTGCCCCAGGTGAGAAATGAGCAGATATTTAACATGCTTTAAACAGGTAGAGACAGAACATTTCCAATACTCTGTGGTCTCATTCTTCATCCATTACTCAAGTCAAACTTCTACTTTCTCTGGGGAAAAAAAAAACCTGAATTATAATCAATCAATGAAGTGAGCTCAGGGTTTGGTGACTCAGCATCCGTCATCAGCAGAGAGAGGACACTGCTGATGTTAGCTATTTTACAAAGTGCTTTTTGGCTGGGGTTACTGTGCTGGTGCTGTAAGAGATAATGCTTGACTTGGCTGGTGATAAAGAAAGCACCTGATCAATAAAATGTGCTTCTCGTTGTTGTCTGGATGCACAAACCACTCATGATTATCAACTAACTACATTAATGCAGTAAATATTAATAATAGTAATAATAATAATAATTATAATTATTATTAGTAGTAGTATAAATAATTTTGTATAAAACAATTTATTACTTAAAAAGCGCAAATAATTTGTTTGTACTGCGTATATATATTTTTTTCTTGCTTAATTTATTTTCACATTTTATTTTAGCCTTTATTTTACATTGATTGCATTTAAATTCGATTTAATTTGCTTTATATTATTTTTATTTATTTATTGGTAATTATACACTAAAATGGTGAGCTCTTTACAATGTTTTTTACTTTTCACTATTCAAATTTCATTAGAGCTTAACTAACACACAAACACACATGCTACAGGTCCTGCGAATGGAGATGGACTTTTGTGTTTTTCCACCTGGGCCTTTTCTTTCAGTGTGAAATAAGTATTTCAGACGATCATAAGCAATTTGTAGATTTGCGTGTTCCTACTGTTCATCTGAAGAAAAATGATTCAAATCAGGAAATGCATGATAAAACACATTACACTCGAACAAATTACTAGGAATGAGAGACCAGAACTCACAAACATTTCACTTGACTTCAAGGCCAGGGAGCAGCCATATTTGTGGCAGAAGAACGTGTGAATATGAATGTGTGATTTGATTGAATTAACAGTAAGAAAGGTTTGGAATGATGAATCATATACATCTGGAAAAAACTCTAAATGGATACTTGCTTTAATCTTAGTGAAATACCTACAGCAGGAAGAAATATACAGCATGTGCACCCTATTTTATTTACCAGACGTGCATGTCTGATCTTCCTCCTCCAGTTGACACAGTGGAGGCAGTTTGAAGAAGACGTGAACCCTCATCCCAGCCATATGGCCAAATACTTCAGCAGCAAGAGCCTTCGCTCCAGCGAGAATGACATTTACTACCTGCTCGGAGAATATGACTCTATGAAGAGGTTAATCAATGAGGTACGAACAATTCTCTTCTCACCTCGCTGACATACTGTATTATCATTCCCCAAAATTACTTACAGCAAGACGCTAAAACTACCTCGATATTACACCTGGCTCTGATATTCACAAGGGTTCTGAATACTGTGATTAATAGTAACAATAGTTAGATTGGGATTGTAGTGTAGAACATCTTCAAGACTTACAAGATTTAAAAGTAGAGACATCAGGAAAAAAAGTGCTTGCATTCAAATTACGCAAATTATCTGAATGTACTTGCCACCTCCAACATATACAAGGTTGACAGATTTTTCCGATCTCATATGCTTTGAAAAGTGTCCAGATCATCACCTTTTAAAAACAACGCACTTTAGTTATAATTAATACATCAATCATTGCAAAATTTGTTGCATTTAACAAGATGGCTTCCATCCACTATTATTATTAATGCAGCTTATAAAATAGCACTTGATGCAGCTGGAACCCGTCTCATCTCTGTGTTGTGTTTCTTTTTTAATTAAATTGGTGAAACGCTCAAGATCTGCAGCTGGGATAACCTGCTATTTAGTCTGATAAAAAAAAGCAACAACAACTAATTTCTAATCCTGTCCATCGTCGTCACTCCCAACGAAAACTTCAACATCTTTAGCTCTGCTACCTCCAGCTCCACCTCCTGTCTTTGACTCAATGCCACTGTTTCTAGGTCTCACCACAGTCCTATAATCTTTCCCTCTTTTCTTTTGCAGATACCCTTCTATCTCAAATCACTCCTGCTATCGCTCTTCTCCACCCACTCCACGCTGCCTGCACTCTTTTTTTCACTTCTCTAACACACTCTTTATTAATTTGCACTGTTGACCCCAGGTACCTGAACTCCTCCACCTTCCCCACCTCTTCTCCCTGCAATCACACCACTCAGAAGTCTTACTCCTATTGACTTTCATTTCCCTTCTCTCCAGCGCGTACCTCCACCTCTCCAGGCTCTTCTCAACCTGCTTCCTACTCTCACCACAAATTACAATATCGAGATTAAAAATAAAAAAACAGAAAAATCACATGTACAAGTAGTCACAGCCTTAAATGGTTGTAATTGGTGCCAAAGGAGCTCCAACAAAGTATTTTGCAAAGGCTGTGAGTACTTATGTACATATGATCCTTTTTTTTTTTTTTTTCATTTTTTTATCTATATATAAAGCTCAAATACCACTGACTGACTCACTCACTCATCACGAAATCTCAAAAACCACTGAACGGATTGCAATGAAATTTGGAACATACCTTCCTCTTGGGTCTTAGGTGCTCACTAAGAAAGGGTTTTGAAAAATTCGCCCTGGATCGCGGCTAACTCGCGAAAAACGCGATTTCTCACGCATTGTAAACTCTTCGAAATAACATTACGGATCCTAATGAAACTTAGTACATTGTTTCTTATTACATGTTAGATGCACGATAAAAATTATTTTCAAAGTAGTTTGCCCTGTATCGGTACTACAAAGGGGTAGTACGTTATTTGTTGACGTTACGTTCTGATCTCTGATCATCCAGTCCTGCTCAGTGCTTACTGCTTATTGCCATATTGCTTAGCGTTCTGCCTTCCGTAGCGAAGCACGGGTACTTTCAGCTAGTATTTAATACATTTGCAAAGATTTAAAAAAAAATTTTTCATGTTGTTATTATGGGTTATTGTTTGTAGAATTTTGTATGTAACATAAAATGTGGAAAAACTGAAGCGCCTTGAATACTTTCCGGATGCACTCTATAAAGACGGAATAGAAAAGCAACACATCAAATTTCTTTTAAAGCAAAGACGAAATTAGAATAATCACAGCTCAGCAAAAACGTACTCTTGCCATTGAAAAACAAATCAGGGTTAGGGTTAGGCTAAGCAGAAAGCATTCTGACTACCAAAACACATAGACGTCATGTATTCATCATGTATAACTTGCACAATATTTAGTGCAAGTTAGTCATAAAATAGTAATGTGAATGTTGGATGCAAACTTTTTTGACTTTTTTTTATTAAATGGTTTTTATTATGTTTATTAAGCTCATTAGATTTTATAATGTAATTTTTATATACTATAGTCTTCATGACAAAATATGCACAACACAAAAGTCCTGCTTATTTTATCCACACAAAAAGTTAGTTTTCTCCAGTTAGGACATGTCTTTTCCAGTGTCCTCCATGCACAAAAAATAGAGAACGGGGTGATAATGTTTATTAATTATTCATAGTGTAGATATGTATTTAATATTCAACATTACGGTGGGATTTTTTTATACCTCCCAAAATATAAATTTCTGCCTTTAGACACATAGTAGTGCTGTTCTTCAAACGAGCTGAAGTCATTTTCAAAGTCCACATTTAAACGCATGTATAAATGAGACACTCTGCTTTACCCGAACTCCACCCCTGTGTTAGTAACTTTCATGGGTTTCTTCAAATTGTGGACTGTGTCAAATTGTTCAAAATATTTAGAGATGAATGAAGCCCTTATCTCTGAATGAGGCTCAGAGACATGCAGTAGTGACGTAAAAGTGTGTTGCTTATATCCAGTTCATTCACAAGGGCAAACAAAGGGGTTATTTCCAGATGTGGTTCTTTTATCTGGAGTTTGTTTGTTGAGTTTGTCAATCAATTTTGGGTGCAGTTCCTTGTGGGTTTATTACTTTTGAAAGAGAAAGAGTGTTAAGACAAAGTACTGTAATGTGTAGTTAATCCAGCAGCTTAAACACTTTCATGTCATAACCGTAACTTTAGTGTTTTGGAGGGCGGAGTATAAACAGCAAAAAAATATCTATCCACCCAGTTATTTACGCTGCGCACTGTATAGATGAACACAATGCACCAGTGAACACAATTAGAACAGACCCGATATACTTGTCATTGCTTGGGTATTTCCATTTTGTCAAGCATACTGTAAAGTGTAAACGATTGACCTGGGAGTGCTGAGATTGGTGGTTTTGTGAAGGCTCCTGGTGAGGATTCCAAAGCTGGGCGTGATAAGACCATGCGTGACTAAGACATGTCTAAAGCCTAGCCCTAGCTTTTGTTTTTACGTTTCCCCAAGGCACTATTTTAAGACCTCACATCCTGTTCAAGCTTTTCCTGCTTCATTCATTCATTGGCAGAGATCCGTATCAGAACAGAGTGATTGCTGTTGTTATTTGTAATGGGTCACATAATTATAGAGACCAGCCATTGCATGCATTAACGTTCGGTGGAAATTTGAGCTGAAGTAGAAACAGATCACAGTTTATTATAATAAAAAATAAGAGACTCCACCTAGCACTTGAAAGACTTCTAAAGTAAAACAGAGGGGTTTACTTTCAGAAATGATTCCCAACAGAACCACTTTAGGAAGCTTTTGAAAGAACAATTAAAGAATAAACTATTATTGGTCTCAAAGTCCAAATCTTTAGAATTGTTTTTATTTTTATCTTTATAACCCTAAATGGTTCTTATATTTGCCCACTTTGGGTCTGTATTCATTCCAACAACATATGGTTTCCCTTTCAAAAAAGTACACTGACCAAAAGTATAAACGCAAATATTGTTCACAAATCTGTCTATATCTGTGTTAGCGAGCACTTCTCCTTTGCCGAAATAATCCAACCACCTCACAGGTGTGGCATATCAAGATTAGACTGCATGATTATTGCACAGGTGTGCCTTAGGCTTGCCACAATAAAAGGCCACTCTAAAATGTGCAGTTTTACTGAATTGGGGGGTCCAGGGGTGGTCCTAAAACTAGTCAGTATCAGGTGTGACCACCATTTGCCTCACACAGTGCAACACATCTCCGCATAGAGTTGATCATGTTGTTGATTATGGCCTTTGGAATGTTGGTCCACTTCTCTTCAATGGATGCGCAAAGTTGCTGGATATAGGCAGGAACTGAAACACGATGTCGTATACGCCGATGAGGACGACAAGCATCCAGATGAGCTTCCCTGAGACGCTTTGAGCAGAAATTCTTTGTTTATGCAAACCGATTGTTGCAGCAGCTGTCTGGGTGGCTGGTCTCAGACAATCTTGGAGGTGAAGATGCTGGATGTAGAGGTCCTGGGCTGCGGTTGTGAGGCCAGTTGGATGTACTACCAAATTCTCTGAAACGCCTTTGGAGACGGCTTATGGTAGAGAAATGAACATTCAATTCACAGGCAACAGCTCTGGTGGAGTTTCCTGCATTCAGCATGCCAATTTCGACGCTCCCTCAAAACTTGCAAAATCTGTAGCATTGTGCTGTGTGATAACACTGCACATTTTAGAGTGGCCTTTTATTGTGGCCAGCCTAAGACACACCTGTGCAATAATCATGCTGTCTAATCAGCATCTTGATATGCCACACCTGTGAGGTGGATGGATTCTCTCAGCAAAGGAGAAGTGCTCACTAACACAGATTTAGACAGATTTGTGAGCAATATTTAAGAGGAATAGGCCTTTTGTGTACATAGAAAAAAAAGTCTTTGATCTTTGAGTTCACCTCATGAAAAATGGGGGCAAAAAAAAGTGTTGCATTTATAATTTTGTTCAGTGTAGAAGTCTAGAACAACCAAACCATTTTGAGGAACTGTTAATGTTTATGGGTACCTGTCTATCCAGCATCAGATTGTTTCCCTTTTAGAAAATACTACAAGTAGCTCTCATTTGCAAATCTCGACCATAACTCACTTTACTCAGCAGATTTTTTCTTCCTTTAAAAAGTAATAAAATGTTCCATGCTCTTAGAAAACCAACTTTATGCTTTAGCATTCTGGAAAACCCCATTATTTACCCTTAAAACCTTTAATTTACAATGTAGCACCAGTTTCTCTTTTGGAAAAACATCCAAGCAGAATTTTGGAGCTATAAACGTTTTGGAGACGCAACGAGTGCAGCACTGGACTAGATTTAATTGGTGAATGCTCATGTGTGCGGGAGAATAAAATCTTCTTTAAAATTACTAAAAACAAATGAACTGTTATGTATCTACTGCATAAAAGCAGCAATGGCAACTATAATAAAATACAACAATTTACAGGCACAAGATCGTAGGGAGAGAATCACTGAATCATTGAGTGCTACAGATTTTACTTTATTATTAAAGAAAGGAACATACAACACAATAACACCTTGGCCTCTTTCCTTATTCCTTGTTCATGTCCATGTTCATCATTTACACAAAAAGTCAAACTCAAATAAATCGAAACAATTGTTAATTTTCCATTTCAAATGATAATGAATGGACATTCAGTAGCACCCAGATGAGGATGGGTTCCCTTTTGAGTCTGGTTCCTCTTGAGAAGTTCCTCTCTTCCTCATATCACCACAGAGAGATTTTCTTTGCCACTGTCACCGCGGTCTTGCTCATTTGGGATAAACATATAGGCATATAAATTCACATTTTGTAATCTTTATCTGTGTAAAGCTGCGTTGTGTCTATTGTTAAAAGTGCTATAAAACTGTCTAGAGTCTAGCACTCTATTATTCTTCAGTTCATCCTGCTTGAAGAACTCTCATAGATTCTCTGTAAAACCCTATAACAGATGCTTTCCTTCTGCGTTAAAGCATTGTGGAACCACTTTAAAAAGCTGGACGTTCATTTTTCTTTTTAAAGAATGCATATACTGTACATCTTGTCAGAGTTCTCTGTCACTTTTAAAACTCTCAACAGTTTTACGTGGATTCATAAACTTACAGAAAGGATTCCAAGGTCTACTTTAAAAAGCCAAAAATGTTACATGCTTGTAAAATCTAATTTTAGAGTGCAGTCTTAGTTTAGATCAGAAGAAGTTGAAATGCTGTACACTAAAAAAGTCCCACAAATGTTAACTTTAGAACCCTGAGGTTTAAGTTGGGCCCCTGAGAAAAACTTTAATGCAACAGAATTAATCTATATTTATTAAAAAAATATTTTGGAGAAAAGCTTGCTAGGAGAAAACTGTATTCATTAATCAATTACTCTTAAGGAACCCTTTTCTTCTCAGAATGCAGTTAGCACCCTTCAGCATTCTTCAGTTTGTCACAGTGGGATAATGTTGGTTTAATGCATTACCCATTTTAAGAACTCCTTACAGAAAAGGTTGAAGAGGTTAAAAATCATCTGTTATCAACTGTTAATCCAAAGACCCCACAATAGACCTATTGCACTCCTTTGTGTTTTTAGTTATCTTCCAACTAAACTGTAATTTTTGATTGTTTTATATGTTCTTCTAATGCCAGAAAGACGCAGTAATAAACAGTCTCCAGGATCAAGTGAAGAATGCCAAGGACAAACTGCTGAAGCTGATGTCTGTGGGCCACCTGCAGGACGAAAGAGAAATGGACTCTTCCACCACCAACCTCAACTCCTCATCCACACAGACTACAGTGATACCTCCTGAGCCTCCTGCTTCTCCGCTCCCCATGAGAGAGGTCATTCTTTCTGCCGCTATCTCCCCACCAACGTATGTGCCTCCTCCGTCGGCTCCATCTTCTCCTCCTTCACTCTCGTCCTATGAAACACCTCCTTCTTCTCAACACAGAGAATCCTCACCCTGTTTTTCTCCACACAGTTCAGACAGGGCGCCAGAGAACACCCAAGTCAGGCACTTGAAACTTGAAAATGCAGTTTTGACTAAAGGGTCTCATTCCGAACGTATCTTCAGGAGCACATCTGTCAGCGTTGAACCTTCTGCAGTAATGAACATTCCTTTAGAGTCATCTGTTAACCTGATTACATTGCATGATTCTACATCTCCGGTTTGGTCCGGGCCACATACAGACTTTTCAGAAGTAGAATCTGTTTTACCCTCAGCGGTGGGCCGCCAGGGTTTCGTGAGCAGCGAACAGCTGGAGGAGATTCTGCAAGATTTGAGTGTAGACGCCATAAGCAGCTCGCTCAGATCACCAAACGGTGTGAGAAGATTGGCGAATCCGGCACCTAACAAACTCTCGTCCAGATCGGCTCTGCAGTTGTATTTTCCCAGCATCTCACCATACATGATGCGAAAACGCCGACCTCCGTTCCACGCGTGCAGAAAGGGTTCACCTCCGTACTACTACCCAGGCTCAGCGCCCCCTGGCTGTAGGAAAGTACGTGAACTAAAACCGTCTTCCAGCACTTTTCTGTTGACGCATAAGCAATCCCCTAATATGGAAGGCGAGGAAAATAAGGCAGAGAAAAAGGACGGAAACTTTAGGGCATGGTGTGACTCAAATACCCAGTCACGATCAGGCAGGAGGAGACTGAGACGCACACATCATGACTGTTCTTCTAAGGGACAGCCCTCAGGACCTCTAGCAGGACCTGATAGAACCAGAGCAGCAGATTCAGATGAATATTCAGACTCAGACTCCAGCAGCTCAGAGGATTACTGCTACTACCACCGACCCTACTGTGAAGCCTGCATGCATAGTCCTTACGCCTCCAGCGACAGCAGCAGCTCAGAGACGTCTGACAGTGAGTACACAGAACTGGATCGCTCCTCACATCCTGTTGTTAACTTCAAAGAGGACCTCAAACCTACGTTTGTTTGAATAGACGTGAGGATCTGAACGGATATGATTGCAATAATTCATGGCACTAAACACAATCATCTGTATAAACAGACAGAAATAGACACACATTTATCTATTAAAAAAGTAGCTACAGTGAATTTCTGAAATAAATGCATAGATTTTATGGCTGGAATTCTACAGTGCATGTCCATGTAAGTTTTTCATCAGATGGCCTGGGAAAACTTTTCAGATGGTGAAATAGGCGGAAACCAGAAGTAAAGTTATGTAAGAAACAGAAACACTTGGGTGCATGCTCTTATAAGAAAATAATCGCCTGACGCAAAATGGAGGGTTGTTACCAAATTGAAGTGCATTACGTTCCAGTAATGGTACACCACCAATTGCTTTATTTAATTTAAATCATAAATCACGTTTTCATTAATAAATGACACCATTTATTTTAATTGTTTTTAATTACATGTAACATTCTCACTCGCAGCTATCAAACTCTTTCTGTACTCTCTCATGAAGTTAGTAAGATAACCAAAAGAAATTCACTGGGAATATGCAAAGCACAAAGTCCTTGTTCCATAAATGTGGAACAAAAACCCTTTCAATAAAAATATTTGTATTCGTTTAATAACAACAATGTTTATTGTTAGACTTGTATTATGTAGCATTAGATTGTTCAAGTCTTTGTATCTGGGTTAGCAGTGATAACAGAACTAGAAAATGTGTGTGTGTGTGTGTGTGTGTGTGTGTGTGTGTGTGTGTGTGTGT
>JAAIIK010000008.1:11885156-11902768 GCA_014706435.1 Silurus glanis
CAGAAACACAGCTCACAGAAACACAGCTCACAGAAACACAGCTCACACTACACAGCTCACAGAAACACAGCTCGCACCTCACAGCTCACACTACACAGCTCACACTACACAGCTCGCACCTCACACTACACACCTCACACTACACAGCTCACACTACACACCTCATTTCCTGTTTCTCCTTATGATTACAAAAGGTGTACAAAATGATCTGTGTTGCGCAACAACAGCAAATTATTTCCAGTAACTAAATAATACATTTTGGACCAAATTAAGTGTGTTAAGTGTAAGTTGGAATTTCCCACAGCAAATAGTAGTCTGGGTGATATGGTGTTATAATAATGATGTAAATGTCGAAGCTTTTACATTTGTTAGGCCTCAATTACTTGTAATGCAGATGTTTTACAGATAATATTTAATTTTCTTAACTGTTCTACGTATAGCAGCATACTGAAGCAAACGTCTTCGTTCCTTTTATCCTTCATCTATTCACTCCCTTGATATGTGGAATTGTCAGGATTTTCTCCTTTTAAGAGAAGTTCTTGAAGTTGAATATAAAATGCTAAAATAGCAATAGCCACTTCTTGGTTAGCGACTAGCACTAAAGATTCTTTAGTGTTTTCATGCATGTGCAGAACAAATCTTATTTCTGGTACGGAGTGAGACGTCACAGTGACACTGCGCTAACTAGTTTTTTATGCCGCTAGCATTGTTGTGCATGTTTGAAAGTTTTTAATCATAATTTTAAATAACGTGCTCAAAGTGCGAGTCGGAGACTGGACAAACTTGCTCGTTCAGACCAAAGGGTGTTAGTAAAGTCAGGTACTGATGTAGGTGAGGTGAGGAGACCTGGGGTGTGGTCAAAGTTCACATTCTTCCCAGATGTGTTCAAATGGGTTGAGATCAGAGCTCTATAGCAGGAGATCTTTCACTCCAACCCATGCAAACCAGATATTTTTGGAGGTAGCTTTGTGCACAGAGGCATTGCCATGCTGGAACAGGTTTGGGTTTCCAAGTTGAAGTAAATGCAAAATTTGATTATACCGCATCCATAGATATTCTGTACAATTATCTCCTTTCAGTTTAGCGATAACCGTTTTGGAAAGAACCACAAATTCCTGGGAACGTCAGGTGTGTGTGCACTTTTTTTGATAGTGTATTTGTATATCGTGATCTATGATGTCGCAGTGGGCATTACTGAGATATCGTGGATATCTTTGCTTTTTTTTTTCTCAATTGTAAACTTATAGGAGCTGGGCCACTTCAGCTAAGAGGTATAGAGCTGACCGATTAAATGTAATATTAATAATGCGAAAAAGAAAATCTCACAGGAGGCTTTACCGAGATATCAAGGACATTATGGGATCTTTATTCCACTTTTTAAATATTTATGAATGTTCACCTTGGTGAAGGTGTAGAGAACTGGTGTGATGGTGTCGTCTCTTTTTTTTTTTTTTTTTTTTTTTTTTTTTCTTTTGCCCGAAAGGTAGGTTTCAAAACCTACGTTCCTGACGCTCTTTTTGGAAACCGTTTGGTCCATGAAATCATCGGCCGGATTGGGTTCAGCTTCGAGATGTTTGTCATGGCTCTCCCAGGAGATTAAGTATAACTATAAAGAAGGAAATAATGAGGTGTAAAATGTGTTTTCAAATGCACCCCGTTTTGCAGTTTTACATATCTATTCACTATGGAAGCTTAAGGTGTGCAATGTTTTTACTTCACAGTGCTCGAACAGTGCTCTCGTACCTTTTTAGGTTCTTCTCGGTTGTCACCTGGAAAGCAACGTTTGTCAAGTTTGTCAAATTTAACAGTGTTGTACATCCAACCATTAGGAAGGAGCAACTAATGCTCCTCACTCCATGCGAGAAAGATAAGATAAGATATACCTTTATTCGTCAAACAGTGGGGAAATTTCTTGGTCCATGATGAGTAATATGCTGCATTCGCTATGCAAAACTTTGTCTTCCAGCTTTTGATGTACACTCTATGGCTAAAAGTAATGGGGCACATGACTTTTCCAGTCATATGAGGTTCTTCCCCAAACTTCTACTACTTCATTCGGCTGCTCCCATTAGGGGTCACCACAGTGAATCATCTGTCTCCATACCCCCCTGTCCTCTACATCTGCCTCTTTCAAACCAACTACCTGCATGTCTTCCTTTACCACATCCATAAACCTCCTCCTTGGTCTTCCTCTTTTCCTCCTGCCTGGTGGCTCCATCCTTCTCCTACCGATATACCCCATGTCCTTCCTCTACACATGTCCAAACCATCTCAATCTCGCTTCCCTCACCTTGTCTCCGAAACGTGCGGTCCCTCTATTAAAATGGTTTCTAGTCCTGTTCATCGTCATCACTCCCAGTGAAAATCTCAACATCTTCAGCTCTGCTACCTCCAACTTCACCTCCCCAAACAGTTCGAGGCTTATAATTGAATAGGATGTCTTTGGATATGGTAGCAAGAAATTTTCTTCTTCACTTGAACTAGGAAACCTAAGCCTGTTCCAGCATGATGATGTGCACAAAGCCAGCTTCATCAACATATGCTTTTTATGGGTTGGAGTGAGCGATCTCCTACTATAGAGCTACGACCTCAACCCTATTTGCGCTAACTGCACCCGAGGCCTTTTCACCTCACCTACATCAGCACCTGACTTTAGTGAATCCCTTGTAGCTGAATGAGCACAAATCTCCATAAGCACACTCCAAAATCTAGTGGAAGATCTTCCCAGAGTAATGGAGGATATTATAACAGCAAGTATAGGCTTAATGTGGAATGGGATGAACCTTATCAGGTGTCCACAAACTTTCATTCCATGTTGTGTGTAATTTTTTTGCACTCTGTTTTTCTCTTCAGCGTGTTGATGTAGGAAGTGAATTTTCCCTCTGCTGGTTAAAAGCCTGCAGTGGTCAGGGTGGTGGTGGTGGTTATTTATGGAGACTCTGCTGGAAACCCTTCTTGCGCTGTAACAGTTGTGATCAGAACTCCATCGCTCCCATTTGTGTCATTTACACAAACAAGCGCCCGACTCGTGACTGGATTACTATTTAGAGATGATTTATGGCGAACTCTGTGTACAGGAGAGCTCATAACAAGCCGAGGGAAGCTCGTTATCCGCTCTACAGCAGATTTATCACACTCGGAAGGAAGGCGGCTGCACATGGACTTTTATTTTTTTTTGGGTGTATAATGGAAAATATTTAGCGACTACAATGCAATCTTTTGAACCATGATTCTTAAAATGAGGGTCCTGATCCAAAACCAAACTTCATTACCTTTCTTCATCGATTTCCTTTTCCAGTTTCGTTCAAATTTTCTCCCCCAAACTGATGCTTGTCACTGCATGACATGACTGAGTAATGATGGCGAGACATGTAGTATAGTACAACTGTAAATGACTCAGCATGGACACACACACCACACGCTTTGTCATCCAGCTCTTTACATACACTGCATTGCTAAAACTAATAGGTCCTTTTCTGAATTTTTTTTTACTGTATTTCACCTTTTTAGTTTCCTTATCCATTTCCTTTACCTCTATTCTCTAATTCTTTTTTGCTTCCTTTTCTGCCTTTTTCGCTTTTGTTACCGTTTCCTTTAAAACTATTCTCCCATCTTCTTTTTTGCTTTCATTAACTTCACTCACTTTTCCGTTTCCTTCGTTTTCTTTAACTTTAGTCTACCATCTTGTATGTTCAGATGTTTTTACTTTTCTTTTTTTGATCAATAAAAGTTATTTAAATGTAAGTTATTTCCCCGTGCCCACCTGTTCTCTATAAGTGTCACTCAGGTTTTCCTGTGTGTGTGTGTGTGTGTGTGTGTGTGTGTGTGTGTGGAAACCTGTGACTTCAAGCTGAAAATAAAGTCATTAGGTCCTAAACATGAATCAGTCGGATTAATACGTTCAGGGTTTTCCTACTAAAACCTGAACCTTGTAAATCTTGTGTTTTGAAAGAATGTGACCCTGAATCTGGATGGATGGATGGATGTGCACTTCTCTTTGATCGTGCCTCAGTTATTCATTTAGAGTCCGTCCTGAAAGCCTGCTTTACCTCGTTAAAAAAAAAACCCGCTTTGTTCTGTACATCACAAGTGGCCGAATCATAAAGCACGTGAGCAGGAAGCGCCGCTTCTGGCGACACACTGCCTCCTCTCCACCTCCCGTAATGCAAATCTGTCATAAACAGATAAGTGCAGTTACGCAACGCCGGGTTAATGTCTAAAACACTCTGCGACATGAACAGCAGGAGAAACCTCAGCTTTCAGGAGTCAAACTCCGTCTCCTCTCAAGCACCTCAGGTCCTGTTCTGAAAGATTTCTATTTACCCTCTCATTTACTGTCAAATTGCTTGAGCTGGAATCCCGGCTCAGCTGAAGATCTGGACATAAAGGAATTCCCTTGTGTGCAGTGGAAAAGCACTCTCTGAAATAGTCCTTTTCCTCATGGGAGGATTTCTAACTGAGCTCTTAAAGCCAGAAATACAGAACGAAGCACATTAGTGGAGTCTCTCTTCTACCCAGTCTGTTTATTCCTCACTCACTTAATCACACTCCCTCTCTCTCTCCCTCCCTCTCAGAGCCCATCTGTTTAAGCTAGTTTCTTCGCCCTAAGCTAACCAGGCAGGTTCCTGATTGTTCAGAGGTTGTGTAAAAGCAGGTACCAGGAAATCTATCTCTACACATCTCAGATTGTCGTCCTATGAAGTTTCCAGGTGGAGATCCTACAACCGGTTGCCATCGCGACTGTTGTCACACTCAACAAATTGGGATTCCCCTGTGTGCTCTGTTGTCCTCACTGTTCTCAACTTTTTTGTATCTCTGAGCACACCTACACCTAGTCGCCATCGGCTGCTGTATAGAGATTGGTCTCTGGTCAGTCCTGTACGTTTAAACGAGTTAAGACTATTAATGAACATATTTATCAAATAAACGAGTGAAATCAGAATACTTTAACTGTTGGTGTTAGGAGGGATTTATTTAGCATATATGGACAGCGTGTCTGGGGTCCGTGCTTTGTGACGTTCACAACAGTTTGCACTGGAAAGTGTTCAGGACCAAGTAGTTCATGCTTTCAGTGTTTCTTGGTGAACATTACAGGCTGAAGACGGAGAGAGAGACATATGCATGCATGCGCACACACACAGACAAAGAGACCCATCCAGTGAGTGAGACACCACCCCCAGAGAGTGATGGAGGCAAACGCACACCCCCAGAGAGTGAGACATGCACACAGTGAGAAAGGAGGACACACTCACCCCCAGAAAGGGAGAGACAGATATACACAAACATCCATTTTTTTAAATATATTTTGTATGGTGTTTGGACTGTGTGATACCTTACATATACTTAAATTTATTTGAAAACCGTGAATATAATGTAACATCATCAAGCGGTAATAACATCTGACTGAGTAACATGTACCACCAACATGCATTTATTAGCGCTCATTATTAGGTCACATGACCGTAGCATGCATGTTTACCCTGAACTCAAGTCAGCCGAGCGTTATTTCCTCAGCAGCGACACTCTCGCAGCTTACAACACCTAATGTGATGAACTCGAGTCTAATGTAAGATTAGAGATTTGCACGTCAGACGAGACAACGGAGAAAGCATCTGCATCTCCTGGACCTAACTTATATTAACTAAACAAAGCAGCCGATTTCTTTTTTTTTTTTTTTTTCTTTTTTTTTTTTTTTTTTTTTTTTTCCTTCTTAAAATTATTTAATCTGCTGTTCGTCTGGGCCGCTCGCTTTGTGTTCCCATCTTTTCATCCAGGTCTGTCCTGTTAAGTCTACTTAGTATCTATTGAGACTGATGCAGCCGTGGCTTTTTAAATGCTAAACAAGAGCCTCATTGTTCCTGGACAGCTGCCTTTTTCGTCGGATGGGTCGTACAGCCCACTTCAGATTTCTGCCACCTCCTCTGATCCGCTGCCCACACCGCTGCGCTTGCGTGTGTGTGTGTGTAAGAGAAAAGAGAAATATAGCACTGTCTGCAGTAGATAAACCTTAACGCCTACAGCTTCATTTGTACTACACTGCATGAGCAAATTGTGTATAATGTTAACTATATGGACAAAAGTATCGGGACCCCATATGTGGTACTTTTCCAGACTGTTACCGCAAAGTTCGAGGCACGCAATTGTATATGAGGTCTTTGGATGCGGTAGCATTAAACTTCCCCTTCACTTGAACTAGGAGGGATGCATTGGACTTTGTATCAGAAGGTCATGAGTTCAAATCCCAGCATTTGGCATATGCCAAATGCTGTAAATGTAAATTAGGAAACCCAACCCTGTGATGTACAAGGCTTGGAGTGGAAGATCTTGAGTGGCCTGCTGTAGAGCTCTGACTTCAACTGAACACCTTTTGGAATGAATGTGAACACTGACTGCACCCCAGGCCTCCTCACCTCACCTACATCAGTACGTGACTTTACTAACATCATCTTGTGGACCATCTTCCCAGAAGAGTGGAGGTTATTATAACAGCAGGTTGCGCTAGACGAGGTGTGTAGTGCAGTCGGCGATGGGCTGGAGATCAAGATTCGTTGTCACCTCGGGGGGAGCAATTTTCATTTAAATTCTCACACGATACCGATCAGGCATGACATTGACATTATAACCTTATTAGCGGTGAAGTGAATAACACTGATTATCTCCATCATGGCACCTGTTAGTGGGTGGGATTTATTTGGCAGCAAGTGGACAGCTTGTCCTCAAAGTTGACTTGTTAGAAGCAGGAAAAAATGGGCGAGCGTAAGGATTTGAGTGAGTTTGACAAGGACCAAATTGTGATCGCTAGACGACTGGGTCAGAGCATCTCCAAAACTGCAGCGCTTGTAGGATTTTTCTGGTCTGCAGTGGTCAGTATCTATCAAACGTGGTCCTAAGGAAGGAACAGTGGTAAACCGGTGACAGGGTCATGGACGGCCGAATAAAACAGACGAGCTCCTGTAGCTCAAATTGCTTTTAAGTTAAGTTAATGCTCGATGGGTCAGGACTTTTGGCAGCCAAAGGGGAACCAACACAATATTAGGCTTGTGTCATAATGTTATGCCTGATCAGTGGATATGACAAAGTCCACCAAAATAATTTTTTCTTTGCTTGTGACAGTGTAGTGACGTGTCATTTGCCATTGAGTCGACTCTTTGTGCCAACTCGCATTCATTTGCAGTAGTACCGTGATGACCCAGGAGTTCAAGTGTGTGCTATATGATCCAAGTCTTCTCAGCAGAGTGATTTACTGAAACAAGGAAAGAGGAAGAGGTTGATCGTGTTTCCAGAGAGCGCGATATATAAATAGGATGTTAGCGAGCAGCTTTGGATGACGATCAGTGATGAATGTCACCGAAAAGCAGAAGTGATGCAAAGCAAATCTGTCAGTGACTTCATGACTCGGTTTAGTGCGAATCGTGATTCACTCGCCGATTAATGCGAATTTTTTGGTAAGGGTTCTAAGCAGCCTTCTGGTATTTAAGGTCATGGTGTACGTCTTCACCTTTTTAGACTGTAAAGACTGAGTGTTCAGTCTATCCAAGACTCTTGCAGGAAGTGAGCCAAATCTGACGAGGGGTTTCTTTTTCTGAACCTGCTGTAGAAATGTGGTGTGCTTCCTAGAAACTAATTCTCTATTTCATGATCAAATCCTTTATGTAACACAGGCTCTTATACTTTTTATTGGGCCATGTTTCTGGCTAAAGTGTGTTATGGGCATGTTTTTAATCCTTATACGGATTACTCCTGTTTTTTTAGGTCCACTTTGTTGTCCTGGAAGCACAATGTGTACAGAGTGAAATGTGGAGATGTAATGAACCTGGAACAAACAGTTTGTGAGCTGACAGCGAGTGGTGCGACATGAAACACACACACCGAATGCAACACAGAGAGTACACTCTTTAGGCAGCCTTTTGCAATTTCCTGTACTTTCTTTACCACAGGGCAAATTCACAGATGAGAAGTTTGTGCATGTGTGTGTGGATAAAGTAGTTCAAACCTCTTACACAACTCTGACTGAAATGACCACCACTCTTCACTCAGACTAAATGACACTTGTGACTCTTTCTTTTTATGTACAGTGGTCTCCCTGAAATTGCAGGCGGTTACGTTCTAAGACCGCTGCCAGTTTCGAAAATCCGTGAATTTTGGACGCACTCCTGCAGCCCCTATGGTACCTTAGTGAATTAATCTAGACATTGTCACTTTAATACAAAAATGTTTGGAAATTTGTTAGTGAAAATATAGTTTAAAATGTTATTCCTAACGTTCCTGAACATTCGGTCCCGCTGCGGATTCCCGCCAAAGTTCCAAATGAGAACCCGTGAAGTCTTTTCGTTTTTTAATGTTTTTTAGATCTCCTGTCTGCATGGAAATATTTTGGGTCACTGAGCGCATAGTTTTTTTTTTTTTTTTTTTTTCTTCACCCTTCATTGCCCACTTTTCACTGTTTGTGTGTGAATGGAAAAGACTTTTTGAAACACATTGACCTGAACCCATCATCTCAAGAAGCACTTTTACAATACCAAACATGCACAATTTTATAATGTTGCTAACAGACTGTCAGTAGTGCTTTTGAAAAACAAAAAAACAAAAGGTGAACCTGTTTAATGTATATAAAAACTAAACTGTAATACCCCTAAAAAAAAAACCATAGAAACAGAATATAAATAACACTTCAAATGAATACTTTCTTCACTCAGTACGTTTTAGTTTGTAATTTATTAAATTTTTATAAAAAAAAAAAGGACTGATATTGCTGCAACACATTATATGAGACCTGATCAGTTCCATTTACAAGATAATGTTATGTATGGCAGCTTATTTACAAACATGTATATCAAAATGCACACAGCATCT
Organism: Silurus glanis; assembly: GCA_014706435.1. Taxonomy (NCBI): domain Eukaryota; kingdom Metazoa; phylum Chordata; class Actinopteri; order Siluriformes; family Siluridae; genus Silurus; species Silurus glanis. The sequence goes on from JAAIIK010000008.1 coordinate 11,894,010, forward strand.
CCTACAGATATTCACTAAACACTATATATGGACAAAAGTTTGTGGACACCGAATGACAAGATTCATATGTTCCACATTTAGTCCCAATTTGCTGTTAAAACAACCTTCACTTTTCTGTGAAGATCTTCCATTAGATTTAAGTGTGTGGTTGCTCATTCAGCATTAATAAAGTCATGTAGGTTTAGGCAGTATAGAAAAGAAAAATAGCCTTTATTTGTAACATATACATTACAGCACAGTGAAATTCGTTCTTTGCATATCCCAGCTTGCGCCGAAGCTGGGGTCGTCATCTTGGCGATACCGGGGCTTGAACCCCCGACCTTCCGATCAGTAACCCAGCGCCTTAACCACTGAGCTACCACTCCCCTAATGGAGGTGAGGTGAGGAAGCCTGGAGTGCCGTCTGTCCAGGTCAGATCTCAGAGCAGGCCTCCCAAGATCTTCCACTCCAACCCATGTAAAGCATATCCTCATGAAGCTGGCTTTGTACACAGGGGCTTTGTCAGGCTGGAACCGGATTGGGTCTTGTAGTTCAAGTGAAGGGGAAAATGCCATGCTATTTCATCCAAAGACATCTTTTACAACAGTGTTCCTCAAACATATGTGGAGGAACCACATATGGCTGGATAACTAGGGTGTCCCAATAGTTTTGCCCTTAATGCATCAAGTGCATCTCGAAATACCGCGATATATTTTTTTGTTATATTCCTGTAAAGTCAGGGTCCCGTTCTTAGCACTAAAGATATAAATTCTGAAAGATTTTGCCGCATATTGTAGCTAAGACTGAACACATCTTGTACAGGAACTCAATTGATCATTGTTCCTGTTTATGCACTTATAGTAATTGTAATAAGTCATAACCTGTATTAAAATGTATTTATTGTAATATATAAATATTCAATACTCAGATGTGAAATATCAACACACGATGCATTGGTGGTGTTGGATTATATCATTGAACAGTGCCGAATGTGAGACAGTGAAGTCATGATTGCATTTTCTGTATCAGCTATGTTATTTTTTTTCCTGTCTCATCTCTCACGCTGTTCGTCGCCTCATATTCTCACACCCCCGAGGAAGTGACTGTAGAGCGAGAAGAGGAACTTCCATTCCTCCTGTGCCTTTTATGTAGGGTAGAGCAGCATGCTCACCCATTTCCGACTATATATCTGTGTAAGCTGATTGTAGAGAGTGTTCTAGAGAAAATATACAGATCGACTGTTTCATTTGTATGAGCAAAAGTATTGGGACACCGGACTTTCCACCGTATAGACTGAATAGACATTCAGTGCCACCCAGATGAGGATGGGTTTCCTCCATCATGGTTTCTTTATGCCATCTCAGGGAGTTTTTTCTTTGCCATAGTCACCACCGGCTCGCTCATTATGGATAAAGTTACACTTATAAAAAACATCTTATTGATCCTCTCTTACCGCATTATCTGTGTGAAGCTGCTTTGAGACAATGATCATTGTTAAAATTCTATACAAATAAAAATCAATTGAATTAAAATTTCCAGGCATGGTTTTTTTTTTTTTTTTTTTTTTTTTTTTTCTCCTTAAACTATTACCACCAAGTTGGAGACTCTTTAAACTCTGAGACTAAAACTTGTTCCAGCATGACATGCACCTGCATCCCACACTTTCTCACCCTACAGTAGTACCTGACTTTACTAACACACTTGTGGCTGAATGAGATGTACACAAATCTTCACAACCACAATCCAAAATCTAGTAGAACATTTCCCCAGAGCAGTGAAAAGCTCTGTTTTGAAGAAGTTTGAACACCTGTAATTCACCCCCCAAAGTTTCATTAGTGGTCATCAGGAGGCTGATGTCCCTTGATTGAACTGCCTTGGTTAACTCGTGTTTGTTTGCTGACCGTTGTGTGCAGTCCTGAAGTACAGCGTCTTGCAAGATGTTTGTTGCATTTGTTGCGAGATTTTTTTCACTGAGTGGTATTTGGGCTTCAATTCAAAGGTCCTGCAGGTTTCTACCTGCTGCACTACACACATCAGGGTTAGGGGTTGCACCAGGAATTGTGTTGGACTGAGAATTTAGTAATCTTTGATCAATTTTAATTGTATACCTCTTTTAACAATAGCCATTGTCACAAAGCAGCTTTACAGAAGTCTGGATTTAAATTTTAGATGATAAATTTCCAAGAATAAAAAGTTCCTGTTAAGCGAAGCAGTGGTGAGGATGGTGAGGGAAAAACTCCTTGAAGCCTTGTAAGAAACCGAATTCAAAAGGGAACCCTTCCTCCTCTGGGTGATTCCCGGAGAGCACAATTATAAATTAATCTCTTCTGTAACTGTGTACTATAAGGCCAAAAAGCGTAATTGTGAAGCATGGAACTTCATTAATGTCCCACATTTAGCTTTTACACCACAGGAGACTTTAGCAGTGAGACCTTGGGAGGATACTATTCATAGCGTAATTCCCTGAATTTTTGGGTCAAAGTGAAAATTTCCAATGATGTAAACCTCTGTTTTCTAGCATGACTCCCTGGATCTAGAACCACCATAAATATCATAGACTGCACAGTTGCTGCCTTTTCACAAATCACCATCAAAGAAGTGATTTTGTCAAACACGTTTATTTCCTGCTTCAGAAATCCTTTGGTGCACGTGCTTAGCCGTTTTTTTTTTTTTCCCCGGGTTTTCTGTTTCTCTGGACATAAGAGTTGCCTGGTTGAGCTTTACGTAACAGGAAATGACCGGATCTGTACCGACTGAATGAGGTTTTTTTTTTTTTTTTTTTCTTCTTTTTTTGGGGGGGAGAACAAAGGAGAGCGAAGACTCTCACTGGCACATCTGTCGCTCTTAAAACGCTGCCTGAACAGATGGCTTCATCAACGTGGTTTTGTTCAAAAGCCCCACAGAAGAAAAATCGTCCTTCCATGCACGGCTCGAGAGGTTAAAAGGTCACCACGGCTTTATTTGAAGCCAGCAGTTCGGTCTAGCACGTGACTCATTCTTTGGAAATCTCCTACGGCTTTCTCGTGGCTTGCTCTATTTTTTTTTTTCTTTCCCCCTTCTTTGCATAGACATCGGAGAGCAGATTTCATGTCAGTAAAGCTGATAGCATCACGCTGATACGCCGTGGGGTTTCACAGCAAAGACTTTAATGATAAAGGAGTCAAGTAATTCTTTTTTATTTTTATTTCTTTTTTTCTTTTTTTCCCCTCTTCATAAATTCACTTTAACCTTAATACTATTTCCTTTCCACTGGTTTTGACTTAATTGTTTTAGAAAAGCTGAGGAAGTCTGAAAGACATGCTTTACCGTTTTATTACACCTCACGTAAGTGGAAAATTTGGTGTATGGATAGAGATGCTGTAACAGTTTTGTAAAAGCTTTTGATGAAACAGCATTTACTGGGTAGTTGATGTCGTAATTATTGTGATGGTTCCTACACATTTTAGAAAAGTGTGTAATTTGATTTGAGTGATTTCCAAGGTTGGATTAGTATGGCAAAAAAAAAAAACACTATGTATTGAAAAATGTGCTTTTATATCATTGCCTTATTCGTTTTTTTCTAATATATAAAAATAAGAATTTGTGAATATTTTTAAATAAATCTAAGGCTACGTCTATACTAATCCAGATGCATTTGAAAAACGGCGTTTTTGTCTAAAAACGCTCCGCGTCCGTACTTTCGTTTTCACTCGTTTTCCAAAAGTTGCTCACCCACACTGAAATGTCAAAAAAAAACACTTGCGTCCCTCTACTGCGCACAAGCAAAACCATAAGACGTTCAACCTGCATCGTTTTCTGCCTGCCGTTTATTTACTTTCCGGCTCTTTGAAACGTTGCGGCAAAGACTAAAAATTGCATTTTTGCAAATTGCAACGTTTTTGAAAGCCTCTTTATTTATTTATTTATTTATTTATTTATTTATTATTATTATTTTTTTTTAAATGTATCCATTTTGGAGACCGTTTTCAAAAAGGAAAATTTTTGCTAATGGAAAACGACAACTCTGTGTGGATGGAGAGCCAAAAAAACGGAGAGAATAATATGCGTTTTCAAACTAAAACATTAGTGTGGACATGGCTAAAAGTGTTTTTGTGGAGTTAGGAGCAGACTCTCAGCGCTGCCTAAAGATTGGCACTAGACTGGATCTGCACAGCTGTGATTGGTTATTACATTTATGAGGCAGCAGTTGCTTTGACAGTACAGCACCCCTGACCATGTGACTAAACACAAGGAAAACATCAGAGATTCTGACTCTGACCTACATCAGAGATTGTAATGTAACACATGATTTAGTTGGAATTCAAAATCATTATTTTAGAGGTTAAATATGGTCTTTAAAAGGTCTTCAGTGAAGTCTGCATTTCTGATTTTAAGAAAGAAAAAACCCTGTATTGTATTTTTAATGTTGTAGTGCTTAATATGCGCTTCTTTTTTTTTTTTCTTTCCCTATTTTGATGAGTATTGTAATCCATATTTCTCTTAAATTACCATCCACTTAGTCAATTGAGAACATTGACAGTCAGCACATACCCCCTTTGAAACACGTGAAGCTTTCTAAAATCATGCATCTTTGTCGAATTGCCGCTCATGCTGCTTCACAGTAGAAAGCATTATTCACATTTTTTCACCTACACAGAATGTTGCCGATTGGCTTGTTGTGGCTACGATTGACGAGGGATACTAATGAGTATGCTTTTTTTTTTATTGTTCTGCATCGTTTTCATACATGACAAAGATTTATAATGAAGGTAAATTGTGTGTTTTTGTGCAAATCCTACAGGAACGAAAATGCAAAAGTATAACTGGTTCACGAAAAAAACGTAACTGTTTCGGCTGATCTTTCTTTCCGATGTCCAGCTTTTCTTGAAAAGTCTGTCTTGTAAATGTCCTTGTAAGTACACCTGTGACCAAATGCATTTCTTCTCTACTGTCTCAAATATATTTGAGCTTATGCAGTTTGCTACAGATGCGGTTTGTGAGCTCTGACTAGTGCGCTCTCAGGCCATCCAATCAAACAACGTGAAAATGCAGACGTTATTGGATGCCTTCTAGATGGCCCCGGTGCCACAGTGACACTGCACTAACTCTAGTTTCTTTTTTATACCACTGTCATTATTTTGTATGTTTTCAAGTTTTATAACAATAAATTAATAAGGTTCTAAAGGGAACTAACTGTGTTCCACACATAAAAAGGATTGCATTCAGTACACATGTACCAAACCGAAAGTCCTGTACAGCAAGCAGGAATGCTTTTACAGAAAATCAGCCTTATTTTTAACCCCTGACCAATCAGGATGCAGAATTCAGCAGTGCGGTGATCCAAGACAGGATGCAGGGTTTCTACACATTTCGGAAAGGTATGGAAAAAGTATGGAATTTGATTAGATTTTTTTTTTTAAAAGCTTTAGGGAAGTCTGCATATTTGAGACCGGAAAAGTATTTAATTTTGAAATGCAAAATGCGCAAGAACCCTTTGGATAACGTTCTTGAATGAAGTGTCCATCGTAAGAACTCGCAGCCTGAAGTCAGGGGTTTCTAGAGGTCACTACCTCAAGTTTTTTATTTACTTTCTACTTTACAAGCATCCGGAAGCGTTAGAACATTCTCTCAGATTACTTTTATCTTGATCTACAGACAATAGCGACGTCTTGTCGAATTTGCACGCCTGGATCCAGATGTGGACGTGCCTCAGTAACTCAGACCTACCTCACGTTCCACACATGCCTCTCTCTCTTTCGGCCCTCTGACTGAGTTAAAATAAAAAATAAAAAAAAGATCTGTGGCCTTTTTTTTGTTTAGTTTTTTTGAAGGAGTTGCAATTTCCTGTGGATTTTCTGTTGGTTAAGGGTCAGAAGTGTTTTTTAGAGAATGGATGCTGATTGAGATAAAAACCATTATATTGCGTTTTCCTTTATTTTTCCATGTTGGTTTAATGCTGGTCTTATTAGGCTTGTGAGATCGTGTGTAATGACCATCGCCGCGTCTCGCGTAGTTTTGGAGTGGCGTAGGATGCTGTGTCGAAGGGGGCGTGGCCAGGCAGACATGATATGTTGCATGATTACGTTGCATATTTATTCTAGTAATGCCTTATGCCTCATAAGTGGCCTTTTGAAGAGAGGAATTTCATGTTCCTTTATTTTTCTTTAAAAGTGATTAGTGATAAATATTTTCCAGTGTTAAATATCAATTTGTGTTGTATAATGATTATTTATTTCTAAGCAAATTGAACTCTTAATGTTAAGAAAGTGTGAGTATTTATATATTTATATTTTATATATATATATAAAAAAAAGGGAATTAAATTTTTGACAGGTTGGCACACACCGGGCACTCGTTTACATAAGGGTTTTTGTGGGGCGTGGTAGCTGAGTGGTTAAGGCATTGGAATTTGGATCTGAGGGTCATGAGTTCTAGTCTTAACCACACCAAGCTGCCACTCCTGGGCCCTTGAGCAAGGCCCTTAACCCCATAGCTGCTTGGTCATCTGCCAAATGCTGTAAATGTACATGGATTCATAAAAGTTCTGCAAATATGATGCCAGTACTATTTATAGTGAATAGTCCAATACTGTTTTTTTAATGAAATATTTCATATAATAATTGTGCCTTGTTTGCTATAGATGTTTTTTTTTGTTTTGTTTTTTTATAAAATGGAGATTTTAATTTTAGTGTTTTCCAGGTCTGGGTTAGTATAAAAAAAAAAAAAAAAAAACACTTAGTATTGAGAAATTACTGCTCATTAACGAAATGTTAGACACTTTGACTTGCGTCATTTCCGCCTGCCATTTATAAACGCGTGGAAAACATCAGATTCTCACTCTGACATACTGCATGTTATAGTTGAAATTTAAAATCATTATTTCAGATGTTAAATAAGGTCTTAAAATCTTTAGGAAAGTCTGCAAAATGTGTAAGAACCCAAGTCCATTCTAATGATGATACAAATTGATCGGTTGTGTAATGTTATATATTTTTTCAAAATAATTCATACATTAAAAAAAGAAAAAAAAAAAACCCAGCCCTATTTATTTATTTATTTATTTATTTAAAAGTAAATCGGAGGTTTTTGCAGTGTTTTTTTTTTTTTCCTCGCTGAGGTTCTTCTCTCAGACGCGTCGGCGTGTGTCTCGTCAGATGCAGATGAGACGTCTTTTACTTTCAGTGTCTTTTGTAGGAAAATCAGATGTGCTTTCTGAATTTCTCTTTGCTTTCTTTGGTGTACAGTCACCTTGCTGCTGAAGCACCTTTATATTTATATTTATATATATATATATATATATATATATATATATATATATAGACACACACACACACACACACACACACACACACACACACACACACACACACACTGAGAACACACCGCCTGTCCCAGAAACACCTTCTTATCTGTGTCACTACAAAGCTCTTTTTTTTTTTTCAGTTCAGATGTAATGAACCAGCAGGACTAACTTTGATCAGTATGCGTGAGCTCGCCACGTTCATTATGTGCTGCTTTGGACCTGCAAATCTTTTGATCGTCTTCCATCAGCTCCATCAGCAGGGAAGCTGTTTGCGAGCCCCAGGCTCAGAAAACGCACCCATAATTCATCGTGCCGAATTTCCTCCTAATTATTTTTGGTGCTGTTGTGCAGTTTTCTGCGTGATCCTTATTTACCATGAGCTCAGTCCGTAACCGGTAAACACACTCCTCACTGTCTGATGCCTTCTCAGATTATTTTCCTGCTAAGGAATAACAACGAGCCCGATGTTCTACACTGCATTTATACAAGCACTAAGTTCACTATAGCAACAAAAGTATTGGGACATCTGGGACTTTTCCCGCCATGTGTGGTGTAAACTGTTACCACGAAGTCGGAGACACAATTGAACTAGGAGACCCGAACCTGTTCCAGCATGACGATGCCCATGTGTGCAAAGCCAGCTCCATGAACATATGGGTTGGAGTGGAAGATCTCCTGCTATAGAGCTCTGACCTCAACCATACTGAATACCTTTGGGATGAATGTGAACGCTGACTCCACCTCAGACCTTCTCGCCTGACCTACCTGACTTTACTAACACCCTTGTGGTTGAATGAAATCTCACAAATGTCCACAAGCACAATCCAAAATCTAGTGGAACATCTCCCCTGAAGAGTGGATGTTCTTATAACACTAAATGGGGACTAAAAGTGTAATGGGATGCTCAAAAAGCACATAATCTTATGGTCATGTCACACAAACTTTTGTCCAAATCTAGACTTTTTTTTTTTTTTTTTATTTCATTAATTTATTTATTTGTAATTTATTGAAAGTGTGTTCACTTCAACTCAACAGTGTGAACCAGAGCTGTAGGACTTGTGGCAGTTGAAACCTTTGAGGTAAAATATTTTTGATTCGATTTTTGGTGAAATATTGGTATAATTAGGAAATAAAAAATAAATAAAGAAAAAAATTGTTTAAACATAAATGCTATATCCAAGGAAAGAAGTGTTTAGTCAGCGGTGTCTCTTAGCAAAGCTTAATGCACTGTTCTGAGAAGCATAGTGTGGTTGTGTTTGAGTGACTGCTGTGTGCTATGTGGTGTGTGTGTGTGTTGTGTTCTGTGTTTCATTAAAAGCATCAGAGTTTCCAAGCTTGAGGACGAATAAACAGCTCCATATGCAGCTTTCTGAATGAATTCGATCACATTGTGTGTGTCTCTCTCTTTTGTGTCTCTCTTTGTTTGTCTCTTTCTCTGTTTTTTGGGACTGTGTGTGTGTGTGTGTGTGTGTGTGTGTGTGTGTGTGTGTGTGTGTGT
>JAAIIK010000008.1:11904075-11928068 GCA_014706435.1 Silurus glanis
GTGTGTGTGTGTGTGTGTGTGTGTGTGTGTGTGTGTGTGTGTGTGTGAGGGGTCTGGAGGAGTTGTGGCTCATCTGGCGAGCAGGTGGAGCTTCAAAGACTTAAACACCATAGAACACTCATGATCATGTGCTCACCAGCCCAGTTAGAGCAGCATATAGACACACACACACACACACACACACGCGCGCGCGCGCGCACATGCACAGGCTGTGCGTGACTGTTCATAGTTTATTTATAGGCTTTCCAGGATTAAACACAATTTTCTGGGGAGTGATGCTGTCAGACTTCTCTGCTCTCAGACTAACCCACGATCTCTGATTGGCTGTGAGAGAGCACTCCTATCCACATGTTTATGTCTCTCTCTCTCTCTCTCTCTTGCATGTTTTCTGTCTTTCTCCTGTGATCTCTCTCTTGCTCTGTCTCTGACAGAGACATCTGTCTCCGTTTTCTCCTTGTCACTCTGGAACTGTACATCACTCCAGATTATAATACGATTCAGCATCTCTTCTGTATTTATTAATCTAGTCTGAATAGGGCTGTAGGTTATGCAGGGGGTTCACCGGACACAGCCCGAACCAGCATCTGCTGTACTATAGAAACCATAACGCGTTCAACACGTTAGTCACCATACAGTCGAACTTCAGCAGCAAGCATTATTTTACACACACACACACACACACACACACACACACACACACACACACACGCACGCACACATACACACACAGAAACGAGGACATGAGCTGAATATGTGAGACAGGACAGACTGTGTGTGAGTGCGCACGTGTGTGTGTTTGTGTGAGAGAGATGTATTTGTGTGATGTAATGTGTTGTGCTACTAACCGGCTTTTATAGTGTAACGTGAGACACACAAACGTACAAATGACCACAACACTGTCAAAGTGTTCAGTCTGTACGTGTGTGTGACAGCTGCCCTGTAATCACACTGTGTGTGTGTGTGTGTGTGTGTGTGTGTGTGTGTGTGTGTATTTCAGTGAATTACGAAACGCACAGAGCCCATGAAAGTAAATAAGAGATTCGGTTGGTGAAAATCCTAAATATTTCTCAGTCATGCTCTCTTTCTCTATCTGTTCTTTTTTTTTCTCTTTCAAAGTCTTGGCTCTCTTTTATTATTCTTAATTCTCACTGTTCTCTTTTTTGCTCACCTTTTTATTGCTCATTCCATAGATCTGTCACAGTAACCCTGTCTGTCTGTCTCTCTTTCTTTATTCCTTTTCTGTTTCTCGATATTTGCATCTCTGTTCTATTTGTGTCTGTTGTACTCTGCATGTTGCTATTTTTGCTGTTGTTTTCTGGGATGTGGTTGCTTAGTGGTTAACGCTCTGGGTTACGTATCGGAAGGTCAGGGGTTCAAGCCCTGGCATCGCCTAGCTGCCTCTCTTTGGCCCCTGAGCAAGGCCCTTGACCCTATGTTCTCCAGGGGCGCTGTATCATGACTGACTCTGCACTCTGACCCCAGCTTCCCTACATCACTGGGAGACTAATTTCACTGTGCTGTAAGTAGAGATTGATTGATTGCTGGAACCATCGGCAAAAATCCATACAGAGAGTTTTTCCGGCTTCCGGTGCAAGTCATTACGAGAGTGGCCTCTAGAGGTGTTGCCACACAGTATTTGGTTTTACCTGCGAGGCTGCACAAAGAGCGCTATATTAGCTTTATTATTAATAATTTATTAATGTCAATTTTCATATTTACAATTTTTTTTTTTGCTCTTTCGCTCCCTCTGTCTGTCTATTGTCTGATATCTGTCTTTATATATTATCTATCTTTTCTGTTTCTCTTTTTGTCTCTGTTCTCTCTGTCCCAATTATTTTCTGTCATTCACCCCCCACCCCCTTTCTCTTTGCCCCATTATATCCCTAACCTTTTAAAAAATTAATTCTTTCATCACTCTTTCTCAGCAGGGAAGCTCTGATTTTAGCTTCCAAGTCCCTGATTACACTCCGTTCTTCATTCCGGTGTGTGAATTGGAGCCTGATAGTATTTGACCCACATGAATGTAAGCCATGTGTCTGGTTAGTGGAGTGAATCCGTGTTCTGTATCCTGCTGTATGGTGTCCTGTATGCAAATCAGATGCGAACAGTTGATAACTTTAACTGCCATGAGCCGAAAACGCTGGCTGTCATACATCATTGTCCTTCGTGCGCTCTACAGCTGCTCTTTAGAAAAACAAAACCCCCCAAAGTGTTGCTGCTTTAAATAAAACCCATTTCTCATGTGGCTCGAACTGTATTTTTTTATTTATTTTTTTTTAATACACTATATGGACTGATTTGTTTGTGATTTTCTTAAACATCTCATTTCACAGATTTAGTTCTCATTTAAAATAACCAAGTCCTCTTGGAAGGTGTTCCACTAGATTTTGTGGAGATTTGTGCTCATTCAGCTACAAGGGTCATGTAGGTGAACTGAAGAGTCCTGGAGTGCAGTCAGTGTTCACCTTCAGTAGGGTTTAGGTCAGAGCCATAGGAGGCCACTCAAGATCTTCCATACCAACCTTTGTAAAGAATATCTTCATAGAGCTGGCTTTGTGTTCAGGGACATTGTCATGCTGGAACAGGTTTGGGTCTCCTAGTTCAAGTGAAGGGAAAATTAAACGCTACCACATCCATAGACGTCCTATTCAATTCTGTAATGTATCTATTGTATAATGCTTTTATAATGTTATTAATAAAGCTACAGGATGGTATATTCAGGAAATTTTCTTGGTGGGAAAATGGTATAATGCAGTTTATAGAGCTTTTTTTTTAGGAACGAGATCTGGGCTGAAAGTGTAATAGTTCAGTGTTGTGTCAGGAGAAAAAATGGTTGTGTACAAGAGATTATTTTTCCTATAACGTAGAGCTACGTTGTTTTATGTAGCACCAGTTTTCTGGAGAAACGTTGTCTCATTTCACTGTGTACTGTTTCCGCTATATATGGTTGGAACGAAAGCTTATTGACTTGATAAAAAAAAAAATGCAGCGTGTTAGATTGAAACCACTAAATCCAACATATAAAGTCTTGAAGATTTGAATGTTAAATGTCTGTTTTTCATATTATTTCTGTAAAATTGTTTTTTTGTGTTGTTTTTCCTTTTATTGGTGTTCTCATGCTCAGTCACATTGGGTTAGTGGGTGTGAGGATCACGTGTGCTAGCCGTGGCTTACTGTTGCATTGGCTGCAGGTCTTTTGATGGTGAGATAAAAGCATGTGAAGGCCTTAGATAAAACTGACCGGTTAACATTACAAAGCGGCTCCCGGGCGTCTTACAATTTTGATCGCCATCAGCAAGGACTTGAGTAACGTTTCAAAGGGAGAACCGATTTTCTCCGTTCGGACCGGGATTTATGGAGGCAGTAGCTCCACCTGTTGATGATGATGATGAAACGTTGATGCAGCACTTTATACGCAAGCCGAAGTGACTTGAAGGAAATTAAGTCTCTCCAAGGAAAATGCTTCATGAACATCGTTCTGGGTTTCAGTCTCCAGCGTGTCTGTTCCCTCTACACACTGTAAATGAAGCATCAATGTGAGGTCGAATATAAAAAATCTAAACCTGATTGAGGTACTTGTGAACATCTACAGATGGCACAACATATTCACACCGTCATTTCTGTAAGCCTAAAACTGCAGGGTTTTTAGCTTGTAAAGGAGTATGTGAGCAAGGCAAGAAGAAAAGGAGGAAGACTAGGAATGAGCAAGTGATGGATCAGGACTGAGAGACATTGAAAGGGTTATGAGCCTGTCTAAGGGACTTGGATGGAGCGAGTAATGCAATAGGGGGCATGTGTAGGAACATGACTGAAAAGGACTAAGCCAGGTAGGGAGGGAGGGAAGAGGATTAACTTCTTTTTACCTGTTAGGATGAAGGTAAGTGAGAGAAGAGGTCTAGGAAGGTAAACACGAGGGAGGCAAAGTGGATTGAAGCAAAATTGTGGTGGAGTAAACAAGTGAATGGTGGAATGGTGAAGAAATAAGTAATGCAAGGGAACTGGGAGTGTGTAATTGAGGAATGGGGATTTGAAAGGGGCAGGTCAGGGAAAGGAGACTGGGAAGTAACAAGTATGGCAGGAAGTAATCAAGAGAATGGGAAAGATCAATGGTCTATGAAGGAGTCAAACGATTGAAGAACAGAGAAGGAAAAAATTATTCAAATGGACCCGAGTGGGAGCAAGCAACTGCACGGGAAGCTACATGCAAACAAACCAGACAGGAAGGTGAAAGCAAGGAAGGGGGGGTCTACGAGTGACCAAGCAAAGGAAAGGGACTGGAAGGGACTGAACTCAAAGGTCACAGTTCATTCTGCAGGTCATAGTAATTTAATGTCTGTCTTGAATTTGTAGACCACACAGCTGTTTACCGTGTGACCCCTTTTGCTCTCTTTTCTGTCTCTATTTCTTAGTCTGTCCGTTTCTCTCTTTAAACGAACAAGTAATTTGTTTCCTTTTTAAAAATATTAACATTATTGCTGAAAGAATATCTGTGAAAACTCAACCCATTTGATGCATTTAATTTCCCATATTACATCAAAATGCAAAAAAATTAATTTATATAAATAAAAATCATTAATAAAAATATAACAATTTCAAAACACTTTGATGAAGTAAAATGTAAACACACTGTATTGTTTTTTTTTTTTTTTTTTTTTTTAGATATTTTAGATCGAAATGATTCCAAATTTTGGAAACGTTCTATCGTTTTCTTTGGCCCGAATCTTCTCCTCTCCCCTCTCCGTGTCTCTATTTTTCATTCTGCAGCGTCTTCTGTGTATGTATGCATTTTAGCCATGTTAATCCGACTGTTTCACTCAATTTTGACTTTATTTCTCAAACATCCAACATTTCTGGTGCATCCACCGCTGTTGGTGTATGAACAAGGCCTCTTATGCTTGGTCCGTCTCCTGCAGAGCTGATTGTTATACAGAGTTCTCTCCAGGATTGGAGGCTTAGTTTGATTCCATGCGATTCTATCGCTTGTAGCCCATTTCATTTTCAATGTGTAAAGCTTTCTGGCACTACAGAGTGGGTGACTCTGCCCGATTGGCTAAAAAAGTTAGAAATGGAGAGGAAAAAAAAAATCGGAAATAATTTGCCTCGATGCATTTTTGTATTCGAATTACTCGAGGAACAGTTTCAGCCCTACACTCTTGTGTCCCTTAGACAGATATGACAAGGTTCGAAGCACACTACGTCAGTGGAAAAAGACTTGCATTACAGCAAATGACTATGTGGAAATTGTGCATGCACGCGCACACACACAAGCACACACCATGCACGAACCTGTACTATGGGTCTGTTTATTTTTGTTCTGGTGATCTGATGAGGTCACTGCTCATGTGTGAGCGTGTGGGTTTCGTGATGTCTCTGCTCAACACTGACAATGACACAACCCCTCCTTTAGACTTGTTGCAAAAATGTCAGAGTTAATTTCCGTATTGTTCAAACCGAGACGCAACACTGAGTAAAGATTTTTTTTTAAAAATGGTTGGGTTCATGAATAATGTGTTAAAGGGTTCATTGCTACCATCACTTAATTTTGCACTCATTTTTGCATTCTAGTGCATGTTGCACATACGATATTCAGCGATGTGATATTCAATGTGGTTTATGTGGTGCAGGTTTTTGTACTTATGCCATATTGAACATTCGCCACCAACTCTACATCACATAAAGATCACCACTGATCTATTTTAGATTGACACGTGATGCTTTTTTTTTTCTGGCTTTGCTATGCTGAGCTTTAATCTTCTGAGTAAATGTGTGCTGCTCCAAAACCCAAAAGAAAGATAGAAGATCCCTTTTATTTGTGCTTGCTGATCAGAAGGTCGAGGGTTCAAGCCATATTATTGCCAAGCTGCCACTCTTGTGCTCTTAAACTTAACGCTGTATCACCACTAACCCTGTGCTCTGCTCCAGTTTCCTAACATCACTGAGATATGTATAGAAAGGATTTCACTCTGCTGTAATGTTTATTTTTGACAAAACCTTCTTTCTTTATTTTTGTACATGTAGAGGATAAATTACTACGTCTCCTGCCCCGTAGGTTGTCAGGCACAGGAAATATGCAGTCTGCCATCACTCATGGTTGAGTTTATTTACACGTGTCTGCTTGTATGGGGATTGGTTGTTATGTGCCATCAGAAGTGGGCCAAAGCATCTCTGAGAAATCTGCGTTTCCATGGGAACGGATATGGGAATGGCTGGTAGGTAGCCATGCAGCTGTGGCTGGTTGGCCGGATTTCGGGTTTTGGAGCAAAGTAAGAAGTGTGTGTGAGTGGAGGGTGCACAGAAGGGCTAAAAACATTCCTCGAGTAATTCGAATACAAAAAAGCAGTCCATTTAACTACACACAGACCTTTATTTCTCCCACGGACCATTATTACTGACACACCACCAGCTAAACTCCGGAGTGCTCTGGACACGTAAACACAGAAGACGCTACAGAGTGAGGAACAGGGAGAAAACTGCTAGGGGCGAGGAGAAGATTCAGGCTAAAGGAAACGACAAAGCTTCCAAAGTTTGGGATCGTTTCAAACTAAAACAAAAGGAAAACACAGTACAGTGCGGTTAGCGTTTTTAAAGTAATTTGAAATAGATTTTTATATAACGACTTGTTCATTTTAAGAGACCCGTCTTATTTTCTCTTGTATATTTAGTGTTGCTCTTTAATAAAGTAAAAAAGTACCACTTATCCGATTACTTGTTTAATCGACGGAATAATCAGAACGGTGTACAGTGCTGTACTCTAGAGCATCTCATCTTCACTATTTCAGCCACCTTTAGTTTTACTACGTTATTATTCTGTTTCAGGCAGTGATCTGAATACTGAGTTGAGAATCAGGGTTTTGGGGTTTTTTATCAAGTTAGGAATCCTAGATACTCTAATAATTTAGCATTTTTAGAACTGAAATTTTGAGTAAAATATTAGACTTTTTTTTTTCTTGTCCAGAATTTCAAAACTCAGTTTCTAGAACTTAAATTCAAGATCTGGATCTTCTAGAATTTGTAACTCAAAACCTTTTGACTTAGTTTCAAAATTTCTGAACTTCACTCGAATTTACAGATCATTGCCAGTGATTCAGATCTGTCACCTCTCATGATTCAGTTAATAAGTTACCAAGGACTTTGAACTGCGGTCTGGAACCCAAGGCAACTACTCCCTTTCACCACACACACGCACACTTTTTCTTTGACACGCACCACACACCGTGGCACCATTTTAATATGCTTCTGCAATGTCACAACATTTATTCTTGTCCAGAGTTGCAGTAATTTTTCACCAAGATCTTATATTGAGGATGGTTCGGCAAAGATTCTCAATAGGGTTAAGGGGTGGACTTTGTGGCGGCCGACCCACGTGTGAAAATTATCCATTGCTCCCTGAACCACTCTTTCACAATTTGAGCCCGATGTATCCTGCCGTTGTCAGATTCTTTGCTTGATGCATGGCAATAATTTGACCCTTCTGAAACAGATGTGCGTTATACCAGCTGTAAGCATTTTTCTTAATAGCCTATTTTATAGTTTTTAGTTAGTTAGTTAGTTTTATTATGCACAGATTGCGAATGTGCCTTTGGCTTCACCAAGCAGTACAAAAAAAACCTTGAAAGCCTAAAAACTGCTTTAGAAACCCCACACAAATCGAAAGATCAATACAGTAAAAGAAATATCTAAAAGCTTGCATTCAAAATTCACACACATTCTTTTATGTGCACATACAAAAGAAAAGTCACCACTTGGATGTAACAAATAGGTAAGAGGCTTCCATTGGCTAATTACTGCAGTGATCAATATGATTCAGCTGCAACAAGTTATTTTACAAGTTATCGTGTGATTATGGAAAAGATATAACTCTGTTTCAGAGGGTATCAAGTGAAGAAAACTCTAAGGAGATTGCTGGAACTAACAAAATTGGTCTAAGAAATGTCCAACTGTACAACTGATGGCACGGGTATATTCCGTGGATTGGCCACCACAAAGTTCAGACCTTAACCCCGTTGAATATCTGTGGAATGTGCTGGAGAAGGCTTGACACAGCAGTCTGACTTTCCAGTCATCAATTCAAGATCTTGGTGAGAAGATCTCGATGCAAAACTAGATGGAAATAAATCTGACATTGCATAAGATGTGTACCGTAATCAAAGCAAAAGGCGGCCCAATGAAATATCAGTGTGTAACAATTGTTTGCTTTGGCCATGCAGTGTATATGTCTTACATGTCCACACCTACTCACATTCCTGAGTCAGCAGTCTCCGTCTGGAATGGAAACTAATGCACTTTTTTTCTTTTTTTGCCCATGGTTGTTTTAAGTGTTTTCTGGAAGGCAAACAACTGGAATTGACAGCAAAAGGGATGTGCAGAATCCTCTGCAATAATCAAAGCTTTCTGTTTCAATTTGCAACATCAAAACACAATCTAGGTGCCTCTGTGTCTTGTATACAGAAAAATAAGTCACGTTTTATCTAACTTTGAAGACTCCTTAGTGTCAGCAATTGTATAATAAAAGCTTTATTTCAGAACTCTGACACTGAAGACTCCTTCCTTTCATGAATGCAACATCTCACCTTATTAATGATTACAGATGTTTAATTAATTAATTACTCTTTACATGTTGTACAAAATGCCTGATCTTAATCAGGATCATCATGGGTCTGGATTTGATTTTGCAAATTCCCTTATAGAAGATGTATATGTACACAGTTCTATATGCTGGTGAAATGGCAGCTCATTGGTTAAGATGTTGGACTTCTGATCAGAAGGTCGCAAGGTCAAATCCCACTGAGCAAAGCATTAACTCTAAACTGCTCAGTTGAATGAATGAGATAATCATAAGTTGCTCTGGCGTCTGCCAAATTCTGTAAATGTAGACCCAATCTATTGAAGAGATGGTAGCTTGGTGGATAAGGCATTGGACTCTGGATCAGAAGGTCACAAGTTCACATCCCAGCACCACCAAGCTGCTCCTGCTGGGCCCATGAGCAAGGTCATTAACCTTCAGCTGCTCATCTCTGGATAAGGGCATCTTCCAAACGCTGTAAAAGTACAAGCAGCTCTCTACTTGATGATCCAAGTGATAGGATCATCTGGAACTTCTCTTTAATGGCTCCATTTTTAATTTGATGATCTTCCACTTGGTTCTTTTCTGTAACGATTACTCTGACTTGCCCATTCCAAAACCTCCATCTGATAGTTTTTGTTATTTTTGTTGATTCCTTTCTCTTTTCATGTCAAGTAATATGATGATCTCATTCCTCTCCAATTGCTGTTCCTAAAACTCAATCTGTTTCAAAACAGGAAGGTGTGCACACAGGACTTTGTACCTCTTTGCCCTGTGCTTCACACCAGCAAGCAACAAGTCACTCATGTCTCCTGTGGGCATGGTGTGAGTCCTGCTGTTGTCACTCATAGGCCTGTGGTGATGATCCAGAGGTTTTTAGCTGCAGAGTGAAATAGCAGTAGCTGAAATGTAGCCTACAGCATGCGATTTGCTACAATATTAAATTTAGTTGTCTTGTGTACTTCAAATGGACTGTTTTAATAAAGTCAATAAAGGGTCAAGAATTCCTTTTCTTCAAAATCTTTGTTTGGTAAAGTAAAAAAAAATCCAGTTGTGTTTTTATTGTTTCTTACATTCAGGCAATACATGCTCTCTCTCTTTCTCTTTCTCTCTCTCTCTCTCGCGCTCGCTCGCTATATACAGTATACATATATACCAGCCCTAGTATATATGTATACAGTATACATATATACTAGGGCTGGGCGATAAATCGATTTTAACGATTAACTCGAATGTGTAGTTTACATCGATATGTTTTAATAAAAATCGGGTTTCTCTTTAATATCCGCCGACGCGCCCCTCTGGGCTTCCATAGTTTCGAACGAACTCAGCCCTCCCCCCGCGCGTTTGCCATAGAGATACACAAACAACATGGCAGCGCGCAAGCAAAGGTAGCAGTACCACCAATTTACTGTAGCACCTCAAACAGAGGCATGCTGTCGAGTGGGAGAGATGTAGGGCCCTACGAAATGAACAAGACAGCGGCAGCGTCTAATCGTAAACTTACGGTATGGGTGGTGGGAGCGGTCAAAATACCTGTAAGAACGCTTCAGAACGGCGTTTCCGTTAAGAAACAGAAAAATCAGAGCATTTGAATCACCATATTCAAACACTCAAACATTTTTTTGAGGTTTACTCAATCTTTCAAATAATTCTTATTTAAAATCTCCCTGTCTATTATATTCTTATTTCAAGAGTTACTGTGGAGTTTTTAGGAAAAGTAAAGGCAAAATCACTCCAAGCATCACTGCATTTTTAACCATGTCCCACATTCAAACACTCA
Source organism: Silurus glanis (assembly GCA_014706435.1). Classification (NCBI taxonomy): domain Eukaryota; kingdom Metazoa; phylum Chordata; class Actinopteri; order Siluriformes; family Siluridae; genus Silurus; species Silurus glanis. The sequence goes on from JAAIIK010000008.1 coordinate 11,914,422, forward strand.
TTAAAAAAAAATGTCTTTATAGGTTTGCTCAATCTTTCAAATACTTCTTATTTACAGTGTCTCTGTCTATTACTCTGTTAAATTTTCTCATTTTACTGTGGAGTTTTGGAGAAAAGTAAAGGCAAATCCACTCCAAACCTCAGGTGCATTTTCAATCATGTTCCACATTTAAACACTCATAAAACATTTTTCTTTGTAGGTTTGCTCATTTTATGTTATGTTACGTTCTATTTTCACAATTTACAATGGCAGGGCCTGCCATCTTGTATTTTTGGCTTGTTGTTTCTGATTGCACTTTAACCCAAAGTGGGTTATAATCCCAGAAGGGTAAATAAACTTTATTAAATAAAGTTAAAACTTTTTTGAACATTTTCTTTGTCATATGCAGATTGATTTTAAGCAGGGGGAAAAAATCTATTTAAATCGCAAATCGGATTTTTTGGCGAAAAAATCTGGGATTTTTTTTTTTAGGCCATATCGCCCAGCCCTAATATATACACTATATGGACAATAATTTGTCGACACCTGACCATAAGATTGTATGTACTTTTTGATTTACATTTAGTTCCCCTTTGCTGTTATAAAAGCCTCCACTCTTCTGGGAAGATGTTTCACTAGCTTTTGGAGTGTGCTTATGGAGATTTGTGCTCATTCAGCAACACGAGTGTTAGTAAAGTTAGTGAGGTACTGATGTAGGTGAGGTGAGGAGGTCTGGGGTGCAGTCGGCGTTGCAATTAATTTCAAAGGTGTTTAATAGGGTTGAGGTCAGAGCTCTATGAGGACCTTGAGTGGCTCTATCAAGATCTTCCGCACATGTAAAGCATCTCTTCATTGAGCTGGCTTTGTGCACAGAGGCATTGTCATGGTGGATCAGGTTTAGGTCTTCTAGTTCAAGTGAAGGGAACATGTAGCGCTGTTGCATCAAAAGGCATCCTATTCAAGTGCGAGCCTCCAGCGGTGTTCGAACTGTATATGGTTGGAAAAGGCAGGAGATAGATAGATAGAGAGAGAGAGAGAGAGAATTTTCCTCTTTTTTTTTTGCAGGGTTGCTGATCCAGAGAGCCGTAGAACAGCCCAAACACACTTATTGACTTGAGTGAAGTTTGTTAAATGGAGTCAGTGTGGTTATAGATTTCAGAAGCAAAACTCACCCAGAAAGCATTGCGATATAATTACTTTTCCCTTAAGCAAAATTGCTAATAACTAAGCGTGTGTATGTCGTGATGCTGACTCTCTTTTTCTCCTCTTTCCTTCTCTAGGAGATAAGGATGGCAGTAAGGTGACTTCAGTGATGGCGACTCCAGGCCAGGGCCCCGATCGGCCTCAGGAGGTCAGCTACACAGACACCAAGGTGATCGGGAACGGCTCGTTCGGCGTCGTCTACCAGGCCAAACTGTGCGAGTCTGGGGAGCTGGTTGCCATCAAGAAGGTCCTGCAGGACAAGAGGTTTAAGGTGAGGACAGGACAGAGACGGCGATAATCCCCGGCCATCTGAAACTGAAACTGACTGTGCTCCAGAGACTAACCCCGTCTCATTCGTACAGGAACATGAGTAAGGTTTCAGCCAAGGATGTGGACAGGGATGTAATATCTTTTAATAGATGATGTGACCGTAGTGACATCAGTGTGCTGAATTTGATCCTCTGTACGCGAGTGAGTGCTGATGGGAAGTTGCCTTATTGTAAATTTAAACGTCATTTTAGAAAGTAGCTGCAAAACAGAGCTCTATATAAGCAGGGTATGAACAGAAAAAAAAAATGCAATTTGATTTGTGATTTCCAGCTCCACACCAAGTATAGAAAAATGCATTTCCATACTATTACCATATTCAGTTTCTAAAAGATAAAAGTAAAAATTATTTTATTTAAATTTTTTTCAAATTATTATAATTTTTTTAAATAACACAATGGCTACGTGTGCACTGATCCCAATACACTTGGAAATGGGGTTTTGGACTAAAAATGCTGTGCAACCACACTTTCGGTTTCAGTCATGCCCTAAAAATTGCTCATCCACACTGAAACGTCTACGTCCCTGTACCGCGCATAAGCAAAACGTAAGGCGCTTTAACGTGCGTCTTTCCCGCCTACTGTTTGTTTACTTCTGAGCTTTTTGAAACGGCGCGGCAATGACAAAGAAATGCGTCTTTGCTTTCGACTTTGGAGAGCGTTTTCGAAGAAGCTACGTTTACGCTGACTGAAAAACGCCGTGCAGTGTGGAAGTCAAAATTCATCAAATTGTTTTACTTTTGACGTTGAGGAGAATGCTGAGTGTTTAATTCCCTTGCAGCAATAAAATACAATTGTCATTTGTTCCATATTATGATATTTTGGTGTGTGTGTTAAATTTTTTTCCCCCTTCTTGATCAGATCTTCTCACGTGTACTTGACACAAACTCGCCAGCCAACAATAACGTCATGCACCGTCGCCACTGCAACCAGTACGATCAGGCCATGTCACCGTCGATTTACTCGCTCTAATGAAGTGCTCTTCTGGCCTCATCGCACAAATTGTTGATACAAATGAGAGAAAGAGGCAATTAATAAGGCCATTATTATATCTAATAGTTTGTACCAGTAAGGAAGCACGTCTGACCCGAAGGAAATAAACAGCGAGGGAAAACCCCTGCTGGGATGATAGAGGATCGTGCTGAGTCATCCTCCAGACCGTGATCGACGTTTCATTATTCGCCCTTGGCACGTGGCCCAGTGGTGTACGTGACCACGTTGAACGAAGACTTCAGCGAAGGGTAGAATAACCTTTCGCTTTACTTCGCTGCAGTGCCGTTACTGCACGGTTAGGCGTTTTCCTTTATTACTCCTAAACAGCGGTTATAGATTAACTACTCACCTATTCTCGGCTTATAATGGCGCTGTGGGGGGTGGGGGTGGGTGGTTGAAAGTGTGGTTTTCTGTCTCTAAGGCAACATGCCAAGCTACTCTGCATTGTCAAACGCACAGAAAGGTAGATAAAGTCTCTGAGGTCACATGAGAGATAGAGAAAGAGAGATAGCTGATAAGCAGAACAGAATGGCTTTCATAATTGGACCATAAAGCTGTTAAAGTTCAGGGGAACGTTTTATTTTTTTTAATCATCAGTAACTTCATGGAAAATCTAAACGAAAGAAAGCAAGCTGCCTGTGTGTCAACCGGGAGTGGTCTAATATTCTGATGAGCACATTAAGTACTCTTTCACGACCCTATAACTGTGATCATTGTACACCGTAAAAGACTACTGGTACTAGTCAGCTACACTATATGGACAAAGGTTTGTAGACACCTCACAAGGTGTGTACAGTATGCACTTTTTATACATCCCATTCCAAATTTAGTCCGTATTTGCTGTTATAAGAACCTCCACTCTCCTGGGAAGATGTTCCACTAGATTTTGTAGAGATGTGTGCTCATTATTCCACAAGGCTGTTGGTTAAGTCAGGTACTGATGTGAATGAGTTGAGGAGGCCTGGGCTGCAGTCAGCATTCCAGGTCACCTTAAAGGTGTTCAATAGGGTTGAGGTCAGAGCTCTATAGCAGGAGATCTTTCACTCCAAGCAAAGAGAGGGAAAAAAAGAGAAAATGGGAGGAAAAGAGACTTGGGGAAATGCAGGTTGTGCTGGTTGTCTGTTTTGCAAAGAGAACTGGAGGAATACTGTACTTTTTTGCTGTTCCTGTTTGAATATTACATTATGACCACCTGCCTAATACTATGTTGCAACCCCATTTTGCCCCAAATCAGTTCTGACCCATCGAGCATTAACAGCATTAACTTGAGCAGTTTGAGCTACAGGAGTTTGTCTGTTGATTCGGACCACACGGACCAGCCTTCGCTCTCCACGTGCATCAATGAGCCTCGGCCATCCATGACAGTTCCACTGTTATACTGTGATACTGACCACTGCAGACCAGGAAAATCCCACAAGAGCTGCAGTTTTGGAGATGCTCTGACCCAGTCGTCTGCTGAGCACAAGGTTTAATTTTCTCTCAGTCCTTCATTGGTTTTGCTGCACTGTTCTTCCTACCAGTCACAGAGGGTTTTACTCGACATGGTTTACTGCCAAGAATATCAAGCCTGCTTGAAAGTATTGGCACCGGAGACACATTCTGAAAGGTCTAACCTCTTGCGTACACAAGCAGTTGCCATGGGAACCAGCAGAGTGGTGTTGGTGGGCTGTAAGAGTGTTCTTGCAGATGCCCCAAATTATTCTGTGACTGGAAAGATCATTACAGCTGTGTGTCCATGCATGTAAGTGACTGAGACCAGCTTTTTTCTATACACCTTCAGTGTATTGATTCTTAAAGTCGAATTCCACTTGGACTTTTTTTTCTTCTTTTTTTTCCAATTATCCTGAGCGTTCAAAACTCGAAAGTGTTTTAAGCCCACCTTTTAGCCTTTTTTAGGAAGGAGAAAATGCATCTGTGAGTGTTCTGATCATCCCACGCTGTGTAGCTGCTGCAAGACCGCCAGGGAACGTGTGATATTTCTGGTTTTGACGATTCCAACAGGATTTATTTTAATACACCCGCCTCTACATTTCCCTCACTTCTCTTTGCACCGCGAGCGAGACACGCTTGCGCCTGTCTCTCCGTCACTGTGTGGGTGGCGTGCCAATTACAGCCTCTGTTTCAGGCAGCATGGCTCAGAGAGATTGTGTGTGTGTGTGAGAACTGAGCGTTCGCCTGATGCTCAACCTTGTGCGTTGTTTCTATTTTCGTTGCATTCGGGCCGAGAGACGGACGTGAAGCTCGACAGCTACCCTGTGAAACGTCTGTTCATAGAGCTACATCGAGGGCTTTTTCACACCACTGCTCTTTATCTCTTATTTTACCTTGTATTTCGATGCATATTCTTGAAACATAAAGAACTATCATTATAATTAAGCCATCCATGTAGAAGTAGGAGATTTGAAAAATCAATGTTCCTGAATATCAAATGTACACTAAATGGACAAAAGTTTGTGACCAAAAGGTTTGTATGCGCCTTCTGAACATCTCATTCCACATTTGCTATTGCAATATCCTGTGTGCATGTGGAGATTTGTGCTCATTCAGCCACTAGGGCTTTAGTAAATCAGGTACTGATGGAGGTGAGATGAGGTGAGGAGGCCTTGGGTTCAGTCAGTGTTCACATTCATCCCAAAGGTGTTCAGTAGATGTTGAGGTCAGCGCTCTATAGTATGCCACTCAAGAACTTCCACTCCAGTAAAGCACAGTGGTGTCATGCTAGAACAGTTTTCAGTCTCCTAGTTCAAGTGACAGAAAACTTTCATCCTAGAGCTTTCAAAGACATCCTGTACAATTGTGTGCCTCCAACTTTGTGGTAACAGTTTGAGGAAGCCCCACATATGGCTGGTGTCCCAATACTTTTGTTGATATATAATCATTGTACTAGCAATATTTTATGCTGTCTCTATTTATTGTTCTATCTCTACACTGTAAATGTGATGAAGTTTATATTCTCTGTGCTGTTGATTCGATGTATAAATGTTGTCCCCTCTTTTCTTTAATGCTACAGAACCGTGAGCTGCAGATCATGAGGAAGCTGGACCACTGTAACATCGTCCGCCTTCGGTACTTCTTCTACTCCAGTGGGGACAAGGTGATCGTCTCTGTCGCTTTCCACACAGTCATACACCGAAAAGCCTCTCCACACGGCACAAACACTCTATCACACAATCTCTATTACACAATCAGAGATGTCTTTTTCTTATAGTCATTTTTTTGGCCTGATTAATACATAAAAGATTACTTACCATAATTTCCGGACTATAAAGCACACCCAAATATAAGCCGCACCCACTGAATTTGACAAAGATTTTTATTTTAAACATAAATAAGCCGCACCTGTGTATAAGCCGCAGGTGTCTACACTGAAACTAATTAACTTTACACAGGCTTTACTGAAAGACAGTGTCTGTTACACGGTGTAACGGGTGAAATATGTTGTGGCTCCTTTAAGAGCAGAGCGGCATTTTGGGAATAGCCTGCCGCCGCATTTTTCCGCTATTACTGCATGTGTGCAAGACCGAGGAATATGTCCTTATTATTTTCTGATGCTCATTCTAAGTTTCTTTGACTAACCCGTAATGCTGTTGCCAAGAAAAATAAAAAAAGCACGAGTTTTGGAAATCTGTCTGTGCTTATATGATTTCTGTTGCAACTGGAGTTTTAGTGAGCTCTCCCATGACCCACACTCAACGCACTACAACGGCTTGTATCTAAACAGTAGCCTACCAAGAAAGTCTTTGTTCACTGTCTTCCTCCTTCCTTTCACAACTATTTCTCTCGGGAGTTTATCTTTTGGCATCGTCGTGCGTTAAAAAAAAAGTTTTTTTCTCCCGATGCCGTGCAGCTCAGAACACAGGTGAGGTGCGTTTTTTTCATTTCCGTTCAGAAAATTTAATTGGTCTAATGTTATGTCGCTCAGTTTTTTGGCTTGAAGTTTGTGAAACCGGGAAAAACCCAGGAAAAATTCATAAATAAGCCGCTTCGTTGTTTAAGCCGCGGGGTTCAAAACGTGGGAAAAAGTAGCGGCTTATAGTCCGAAAAATATGGTAGTTTCAGTGTGATTCTGCAAACAGGCTAGCTGTAATTCATAAATGTTTGCATTGTGCAAAAAAAAAAAAAAAAAAACTGAGACTGAGTTGTATAGAAAGGCCATGCCTCCTTCAGTGAGATGGACAGTTTTAGAGGGAAGGCCACGCCTCTTCCACTAGTTGACCATTTTAGAGGGAAGGCTACGCCTCTTCCAGCGAGGTTGACAGTTTTAGCGGGAAGGCCACGCCTCTTCCAGTGAGGTTAACCGTTTTAGAGGGAAGGCCACGCCTCCTCCGGTGAGGTTGACCGTTTTAGAGGGAAGGCCACGCCTCTTCCAGTGAGGTTGACTGTTTTAGAGGGAAGGCCACGCTTCCTCCAGTGAGGTTGACCGTTTGAGGGAAGGCCACGCCTCCTTCAGTGAGGTTGACCGTTTTAGAGGGAAGGCCACGCCTCCTCCAGTGAGGTCGACCGTTTTTTCATTGAAATTTTTGAGAGAAGGCCACACCTTTTTCAGTGGGATTGGCAGTTTCATAAAGGTCATGTATCTTTCAGTGGTACTGGGTTTTATATCGAAGGAAATGCCCCCTTTTGGGACTAACAGTTTTAGAAAGAAGGCCATACCTCCTTTGGTGAGACTGACAGTTTTCAAAAGGCCATGCCTTCTTCAGTTAGATTAGCTGTTTTAAAAAGAAGGCCACACCATCTTCAGAGAGATTGGCTGGTTTAGATAATAGAACATGGACAGGCACAGAAGGGAGGCCACGCCTTCTTAAGTGAGACATACTTGCACAGATTCCAAATTAATAATGTAATTAAGAGAACAGATGGATGTTTACATGTGTGTGAGAGAGTGAGAGACAGCAGACATATGGAAGACAGCTATAACACTCTGACACTCGTTCACAGACAGATGAATGGGTTTGAGATGCATTGAGTGACATTGAGTAGAAAAACCTATTAGCTTTTAAACACACACACACACACACACACACACACACACACACACACACACACCACTCACATACTCAGAATGCTTGCTAATAAGTGCATGACTGGGAGTAGAAGAATGAGAATGCAGGTATTGAAAGAGGAGAAGAAGGATACATGGGCTGGACAGAAGCAATGAGAAAATACTTTTTACGAATAGACAAAGATTATTTTTATCAGACAGACCCTTCTGCCTTGTGGATACCGAAGTTAATTGGCTGATCCAGACTGCATTGCAACCATCTGTTACTCAGTTACTTCAGTTGAATAACATGTTCTGTTTGTGTTGTGCTCTGATTTTATTTTAATTTTTTCCTGCATGAAAATCAATCAGAATACACACAGTTTAAGTGCTGAAACAGTGCCAGACCTAGTCTAAAAACCATACCAAGTTTTTCTCAGATAGGGTTTGCCATTAGTTGGTGAAATGTTTTGTCAGTGGTTCAGCTGTTCGACTGGGTGTGCTTTTTAAATACATTTTATTGGGTTATGCGCTTCTACAGTTACATTTACAGCATTTGGCAGACACCCTTATCCAGAGCGACTTGCAAAAGTGCCTTGAAGTCTATTTAAATAAATACTGATACTTTGTTCTCAAAATGTTTGGGAGAAAATATAACTGGGAACTCTTCTAGAAATACTTCTGGAACAGGTCGGCCTTTTTTTTTTATGTTTAAAGACTAATGTGACTCAATCTGTTTGGAATTCATGGGGATGTTTTTTTCCACCAGGTGCCAGAACAGGGAAGAGTCTTAATGCATGTCTTCCTTGTATACTGAGAGCTGTATATACTCTCATATATATCTATATATATCTATTTGGGAAAGAGAATGGGATTGGCGATTTCTACAGTCCTTAAATTCTTTCTTCCCCTCTCTCTTTACTTCTTTTTCCATCACTCGTTGTCTGAATTTTATCCCATCATCTTTTTAGCTTAACTTAAGTTGCCAGTTGCTTTAGTTAGTAGGAGTATCAGTAATGATCAGATTGTCAGTTTGCTGACATTACACATTATTCATGTAGCTGGTGTTGTGAAATCTGCTGAGCACTGGTCTCTCTCTCACCACACACACACACACACACACACACACACACACACACACACACACACGCACAAAACCCTTCTTTCTGTTAGTTCAGCCTGCACTTTTATGTCTGCCAAAAAACACACTACCCCAGAGAGCGTGAGACTTTTCCAAGTGTTTTATGTGGGTTGAATTTTAACCATCGCATTTATTCTTGCATTGGCATGCTGGTATGTTATGCTTGCATTCTTGTACGAAACGCGTGTACGGGTTTGCTGGTGATTATTGCGCAAAAAGTCACGTGACCGCGTGGACTGTGAAATTCTCGAGATCAAAAGCCTTGCAAAGACGTCAGTATGTACTACACTTTCAATGTGTCTATTGTAAAAAAAATTCTGATATGATTATATATACTCTAGAAACTTGTGGGCCTGTCAAAGAAACCTTTAATGGTTTTTGAGAGATACATGCATGTTTCTGTTGTTTATATGCAACAAACTAGGTAAATTAATGGTAGGAAGATTTGCTATGACCAAAACAAATTTATGAATCTACAGATGTTCAACTTTATTTTTTTATTGAAAAATTCTCCCTTAGCATGAATAACAGCTTTACGCACTCTCAAAATCCAGTGACGGTTCATGTCTGCGGACATGCAAATGAAATACGTTGCTATACCTCTTGTTAAACTTGCCAAAGTTGTTCTTCACTGGATGGAGATTTCTTTCTGACCTTGTGATCCAGTTCATCCCAGAGCAGTTCAATATGATTTAGGTGTGGTGACTGGGCAGAACATTCCATGATTGATAACACTTTGCTCTCTAAATAATGATTACAGAGCTTGGATCTATGCTTCGGGTCATTGTGGTGAAATTTGTTCCAATTAGCCTCAGTCCAGATGCTATTGCATGGTGTTGAAGAATTGTAGCCATGTTGGTTCAGTATTCCTTTCACCTGGAATATGTCTCCAACCTTCCCTGCTCCAAAACAAGTCCAAACCCTTTAGCTTCCACCTCCATGTTCGACTGTGGGGGTGAGGCAGTCTGATAACATCTCTCCTGTTCTCCATCTTACACATGTTCTTCTGCCAGAGTCAAGTTTGGACTCATCTGTCTACAGAACCTTCTTCTAGCCATTCACTGTCCAATTCTTGCGTGTTATTGCCTTTTAATCCGCTCATTGCGTATAAACAAATGGAGCACAAACTTTTTGAAAAGTATGGAACTGTAATAATAATGAAAGAAATTGCAGTGAGACAGAATTAAAATAAAAGGTTTGTAAAAAATTCAACAATTAGATTTTTATGTATATAATTTGGAGCCCTTGCTTGTAAAATGACAATTTATTGAAAAAAGTCATCTGGTGGTGTTCGGTGTATATCTATACATTTTACATCTTTGTAGGTACAAATGTAAGCTTTACCGTCGTCCGTGCATGTAAGAGACATTTCAAGTGTTAATGAAGTCGTGTGTTTCGGGTGACCATACCTGCAGTTTGAATGTGTTTGTATAGAAATGAAGCTATTTGCATGTAAACAGGCAGGGAGGCAGTGCAGCTGTGAGCAGAGGTTAGACTGAGCAGCACAGAGCGCACACGGCGAGACAGAGGGATGGAAATGTTTCGGGCAAACAAACTTCATGGAGACATTCTTATAAGAATTTATTCAGACATCTGTCGTTTACTCTCTGTATAACGTCTCACAGGCTAGTACAGATACGCACTGCTAACCACAGCTGTCTCATTGAGGATTTCCAGACGAGTCATTGGGGTTTTGCAACGCAAGGGACATGCGAGTTCACTGGTGTCCTGAGAATATTATAGTAAAGCGTGGAGACGATGCAGCCTTCTCAAGTCAATTTATATAGAGCTCCCACTACCCCACTCTGTCTTTCTCACACACTTTCCTTTTTGTATAGTAAGCAATATTGTTTCTGTAGCAATCAGCAGGTTGAAAATTGCCCGGGTCAGCAGGAGCGTGTGAGGTCAAATGGAGCAGTCACCATTACTGTGTGAAAGCACTTCTGTCTTCAGACGGATGGATGGATTAGTAAAACGATGGATAGAAGGTTGAACAGATGGATGGATGTAAGGATGGATGAATGGATGGATGGATGAAAGTATTAATTGGTAGATGAAAGGATATATGGATGGATTAATGATAAAATAGATGGAAGGAAGGCTGAGAGGCTGAGTCTCTGCTGAATGCTCACAAGCCTTAGGTTTCTATTCTTGACTGAGAGGAGTGTATGAAAGTCTGGTGATCTACCTATCTGAGATGCTTTACAGCTTTTCACAGATGTAAATCGTGGCTATTGGAACCTGCCGGTTGAAAACTGGCCATTCTTGTTAGCAAGGAGATCGTTCATGTCTCAAGTCCTAGAGCGTATACACACTCACATATCGGTGACTGGTTTTTAGACAGTCAAACCCGAACACTGAGGAGTTTCTTTGTGTGGCAGCATGACGTACATCTATCCGAGTCTGATTGTCTTCCCGTGTCTTACCGAGTATTTCTGACCTGACATCACTGCATCTGACTGAATCTCATTGTTTAACGCACTTTACTCGACACACACATACTCAGACACTGATGTCACATCCTGCCTGGCAGATTATAGGCACCAGACTCAGGGGCGGGATGGTGGTTGCCGCCCACAAGCTGACACACTCCTGCTTCTGATGTCACTTCCTTTCTTCAGCATTCCTTCTCTTTCCTTCCTTCCTACTTATTATTTGTAGACTTGAAGGAGACAGATTTCACTGGCAGGCAGATGTTGTTGATTTGGAAGAGCAGAATCATTTCGCTGCTCCGTGATGCCGCATGGGTCAGCACTGATGAATTGACTGATTGGTAATCAGCACTGATGAAATGAATAGAGTCACCTGCATATGGGACGACGTCCGAGACTCGCACAGAACCCAATTCAAGCACAAGCCTTCTATGATGGTGCGAGCTTAATACCGGTTTGTTGTTTGATGTAGAAGATTTAAAGATCTCAATAAATAAATAAGGTTTAGAGCAGTTCCAGTGTCATTACTCCATGACTTATTAGAATATGTGCATTTATATAAAACTGTGATTCAGTTTGCAGCAGGAATATATAATAAAATATGTACCGTATTTTCCGGACTATAAGCCGCCACTTTTTTTCCCCACGCTTTGAACCCCGCGGCTTAAACGACGAAGCGGCTAATTTATGGATTTTTCCTGGGTTTTTCCCCGGTTTCACAAGCTTCAAGCCAAAAAACTGAGCCCCATAACATTAGACCAATGAAATTGCCGAGCGGGTTCAGGTGAACCAGTGAAACTCTTTATATTAAATCAGATGCGCTCCCACTGAATCGGGCCGCACCACATCATAAATATGGATGAGGTTCCTCTGACGTTTGACCTGCCGCTCACTCGGTCTGGCAACAGGAAATCCGAATCATTCGTCACGCTGAAAACAACCGGGCATGAAAAAACGCACTTCACCTGTGTTCTGAGCTGCACGGCATCGGGAGAAAAGATTCACCGATGGTGATTTTTAAAAGCACGACGATGCCAAAAGAAAAACTCCCGAGAGAAATAGTTGTGAAAGGAAGGAGGAAGACAGTGAACAATGACTTTCTTGGTAGGCTACTGTTTAGATACAAGCCGTGTAACAGACACTGTCTTTAGTTAAAGCCTGTGTAAAGTTCATTAGTTTCAATGTAGACACCTGCGGCTTATAGACAGGTGCGGCTTATTTATGTTCAAAATAAAAATCTTTGTAAAATTCAGTGGGTGCGGCTTATATTTGGGTGCGCTTAATAGTCCGGAAATTACGGTAGTAATATAGTTTTGAGTCTGGTTTCTTTAAAGGTTTCTTCCTCATACCATCTCATTGGACTTTTGCTTGCTGGCTCTAAAAATGGCACTAAATGTATACATCCTATAACCTTTTTATTTCTGTAAAGCCTCTTTGGGACAATGTCCACTGTTAAAAGTGCTCTACAGATCAAATTTAATTGAACTACTATCAGAGGCTCTGTTGGAGGAAATGAATTTTTAACTTCACGTGACCAATCAGAATTGAGGATTAAACAGCCTGTGTCTGTTTCACTAGACTTCACAAAGAGAAACAAAAGTAAGAGTGGTGTAAAAATATAATTCTGCCCGCACATGTTCTCCATTTAACTGTGTGTCTCTTTGTGTTACATCCTCACAGAAGGACGAGGTGTATCTGAACCTAGTGCTGGACTATGTCCCCGAGACCGTGTACAGAGTCGCCAGACATTACAGCCGAGCCAAACAGACCCTCCCCATGGTTTACGTCAAGGTGTGTACGAGTGTGTATTTCCGAAATAAATCAGGGTCAGTGTAATATTGTATGGTGAGGATTCATTGATTGTCAATGCGTGTGTTTTTAATTCATGTCTGAATGTTTAATGTTAAAAGTGACATGGTGATAGAAATATTTCAATAAATTGTCATAATAGATCCCCCCCCCCCCCCCCCTTTTTTTTTGTGATTTTTATTAAATGTTATTTTTAAGCATTTTGTTTAAAAGCATTTTTTAGACATTTTTTTTTCTCTTTTATGGTGTTAATTTTTTTTTTTTTGGTTAAATGTTTTATTTATTTTTTTATAAATAAGAAAGAAAAGAGAGAGAATAAAGAGACAACGAATGGTAAAAGAATAATTTTTAATTACAAATATTTGTACTTAATTTTCAACATTTGTATTGTTTTTTTTTTTTCCTTTTCAATGTTTTTTTTTTTTATTAATAAATAAAATGCAAATAAATAAATAAATTTAAATAAATTATTTAAACATAAATTAATTATTGGAGGTATTTTTATGTAAAACTACTGTATTTCTGTATCATTTGAGTGTTGTGTGTGTGTGTGTGTGTGTGTGTGTGTGTGTGTGTTGCAGTTATATATGTATCAGCTCTTCAGAAGTCTGGCCTACATTCATTCATTTGGAATCTGCCATCGAGACATCAAACCCCAGAACCTGCTGCTGGATCCCGAGACGGCCGTCCTCAAACTCTGTGACTTCGGCAGGTCAGTGCTGGGATATGTGTCTTCTCTCTCTCTCTCTCACACACACACACACACACACACACACACACACA
>JAAIIK010000008.1:11937964-11977733 GCA_014706435.1 Silurus glanis
TCATTGTGTAGTGAAGGATAATCAAGTGTTCCGTTTTATTAAGGATTATTTAATAGATAGCATTTCTAATTGTAAAAACACTAAGCTGTAGGGTTCTGCCTTTTTTTTTTTTTTTATAAGATTGTTAATGTGTGTGTTCTGGATCATGATGGAATATTTTTACTTTTACGTTTCTGCCTTCAGGTGATTGTGTCATTATTTCTTCAGATCTTCTATCTGCCCAAAATGGTTGTGAGGAGAAAGAAGCTGAAGCTGTCATGGACACAAACTCTCCAATGCTGTTGTAGTTCCTCCAATCCAGAGTTCAATGTGTTTGATGAGAAAATGATTTTTAACCTGCACCATTCTTAAAGAGAAACGTATTAGTTAGTTACATTATTTACATTATTATTATACATCGCTCAATTCATTCTTATTTATTTTGTACTATTTTTCGACTGAAACTGTTTTGCTTAAAAATCCTAGATGATCAGCAATTAATAAACCATTTAAACTCGCTCATCTGGCATCAAAAACCACATTAGAGCTAAAGTGTGTGATCACATTTTTTATTGTCTGATGCACAGATGGCAAAAGTACACACATCCATACTTTTTTACTCAAGTTAAAGTAAAGAAGTTTGGGCTCTGCCATGTACTTAAGTGAGAAGTAGCCATTGCTACTACCTGTTTTAGTGTCATGCTGAAAACTGGACATTACTTCATATTTATATTAGGGCTGTCTATGATCATGTGACCAGAAATGTCTCTGTTCTCAGTCATGTTTACATCACTGACTCCCTCTGTCTCATCCACGTTAACCCCATACTTCTTGTTACCTTCTGGCGTAAGAGCCAGGAAATGACAAGAAACAGGTTGATGTCCTGAAACCGGCACGCAGTGAGAACAAAACATTGACATTTCACCAAATAGATTAAAACTTAACTTATGAGCCTGTTTTGAAAACGTAAGACGTAGAAAGCACCGATATTTGTGTAAAAATGTAATGAGTGAAAGTAAAAACAAGTAGTGAAGTAAAGTACTGATACCAGAACAATTCAGTATTTGTACTTCTTTACTTCCCATCTCTGGTCTGATGTAGATTTAGGGTTAGTGTAATGTGCTCTCCCTGCCTTTAGAGGGAGCTGTGTGTTCTTTATAATTATTAGATTGGCCTTTATTTGCAAGGGTGGCGCTGTTTACCACCAGTTCTATTTCCTTTGTGAAAAGATAGGAGGATTATCGGTGTTCTCCATAATATCTGTTAAATTTAATTATATTATATCCAATTATATTTCACATACATGTTATTAAACTCTTTTTAAAAACAATATTTTTTTTTTCAATTAACATGGATAACTAATATAATTGGGTGAATTCAACAGATATTATGGAGAACACTGATAATCCTTATCTTTTCACAAAGGAAATAGAACTGGTGGAAAACAGCGCCACCCTTGCGAATTAAGGCCAATCCAATAATTATAAAGAACACACAGCTCCCTCTAAAGGCAGGGAGAGCACATTACACCAACCCTACATTTATATTGACTGAAACTGTGTTTTTGCATTGTACCTTTGCCACATGATTAAGAGCCAAGCAAGTAACAAACTCTCTTCAAAGAATACTCCACAATCAGAGTGTCAATAAATAATATCCTGCAAAGGCGGTACTCAAAGCTGCTACTAGACCCAATTCGGTTCATTCACTAAGTGTTCATGATGGTGTTCGCGCTACACATTTAATGCAAACCGCGTTCAGTACGAGTCATTATAATGCACACCATGTTTTTGTGTGTTTATTAAGACAATCACATAATTACTTCATATACTGTTTTTATTTAAAAGTCACAGGCATCAAGGAACATCAACTTGCAGTATTATTTTCCTGAGATAAACATTTATACAAATATTCAGACAGAACACAGACCTGAGTGGCTTCACTGATCGTCGCTTGTTTGTCGTTTTTGTGCATCCTGCATGTTCTAATGTGTGTGTAAACAAACAAAAAAACTGTACATCTACATTTAAAGCATTTTCTATAGCAAATCACAAAAGACACATCTAGTAATATTTGACTGGTTCTTTTTTTTTCTGCTTTTTGTTTAACGTCACACGTTCACGTTATGAAAATAAATATTAAAATTGAATTTGAATCTGAATTTGAGATCGATGTATGGTTATAAAGCTTATATTGGTACTTCGGCCACCAGATGGCGCTGTAACCTCAATTTGATTTATTTATATTTATTTTAAAAGCCCTGTAAAATAAAGTACTGTGCAATAGACATTTTCTCCGTGCTGGTGATCATGTTTAAGTTACATAAATATTTTTAGGACCCATGTTACCAAAAGTGTCATTTTCTCCCTGACTGGTAAACATCCAGATAAATTTCGGCTTCTCACATAATAATAATAATAAAGCCAACATCGTCTGAGTAGACACAACAGCCTTTTCGATTTCTTTCAGCTTTCACAACATTCACCCTGTAGTGTCCATCACTGAGGTACATGTTACATATATCATCATATAAATTATTTTCTTTTAATAAAATATTACAACATGCACACGCATCTCACGTAGCCTTTAAGTATATTCTCTTCCCGACAAACACAATCAGCATAGTTTTTTTTTTCTGTTTGTTTGGCCAAACTGTCAATGGACAGCATCTTTCTGCAGGGATCGAGGTTGGTACAAAGGAATTGCATGTGACTTTGTACGTAAAAAGCGGAATAACTTAAAACAAGACAAATAAAAAAAACCAGCCTCTTTAGTGCTTCATCTTTCTCGAATAAAAATCATCGTAAAATGATCCAAACTTTAAAGATATGGAAATCATACAGTTGAACCCGAATGAGCACATCTTACATATACGTTATTGCCTGTGTGTGTGTGTGTGTGTGTGTGTGTGTGTGCACATGCGTTTTTTAATACATTTATGTGAGTAACTTTATTCCAGATTAAGCATTTTCACAATTTGGAATGAAAGAAAGAACATTCCCACCCTATTGTTAAACCCTGACGTTAAACCTGCCTGGTCATGAGTTTGCATTGATTTGACAGAAAAAGTCACGTGTGCTTTTTTTTCCCTAATACTTGGTTTTGCCCCTCCACTCATCTGCAAGGTTACAGATGCAGTGTCCTGATTGTGTTCCTTGAGGTGAGTTTTATGGGTTCTTAGCATTTACATTTGGCAATTGAGCAGTGGTGCTGCTGGGATGTGAACTTTTGACCTTCCGATCCAAAGTCCAACATCCTGACCACTAGATCCCAACTACATGAATATTCAACTCTTCAATTGAATGTGGTGAAAAATATTCCAGCTGTTATCTACATGCATATATTTAAGTGGTTATTAATTATAGGTTTGTACTGGGGTTCTTTATAGTGCAGAATAAAATGTTAAGAAATCTGATCATCCAATTGTGATTAGAGATGTGAATTGGGACTGAGCTCCTACAGGGGATTTTACATTCATGTGGGAGCAAGCGGTTAGATCTGAAGCTTGTGGGACAGTGAAAATCCCTGCTGATTAATGTGAACCTGCAGTGCATTACGACAAAGCATCCTTAGTAGCTGCCTGGTCAGGGTCATGGAGCTTTGTTAATATTTTGGTAAACAGAACCCATTCAATTCATTTGAAAACTTTTCAAGCATGTACCAAAAAAAAAAAAAAAAAAAGAGAATAAAATATCTTTAAGCATGAACAATTATGAACTCGAGTGATGTAGCTAAAGCTGAGGAACTGTTAAATCCAGAATTCACACCTTTCTGACAGAGCTGGGATTTTACCTGCCTGGTTTAGGTCAAGCCTACTTTGGATAAAAATCTGAATACAGACACGGATATTTGGAGTAATAACCAAATATAGAGTCATGATATATGATATATACCCCATACACAGGAACTGTAAGATGATCTGTGGTATGTGATTTTCACTGCTGTAACAAAAATGACTAATCCCCTAGCTAGTGGCATTGAACCTAAGCTACATTATCAATGTGCACAACCTTCTGATGTTGTACAACAAAACCACATTGCTACTGGTGGGTATGTGTAATGTTTTATCCAGAGGGCTTAAATTGTATATGATTATTTATCTAAAGTAGCATTTCCGAGATAGATTTACACATTCAGTGGCTATTTAATTAGTAGCAGCAACATCATTGCTACACCTGGCCATGGTATCAGGTAGCAATCATGTAGGTCACAAAATAGCTGACTATAATGTAGATGCAGCTAAGTACAGTTCGGCAGATGTCCTCCACCACATCTATAAGTCCTGTCCTCCACTGTTTGTGAGCAAATGTTTTATTCGAGAAATATGCTGGAATAACTATGGTCTAATCCAGCGGTCCCCAACCTTTTTTGCGCCTCGGACCGGTTTAAATGTCAGACAATATTTTCACGGACCGGCCTTTAAGGTGTGGCGGAAAAAATGCAACAAAATAAAATTATATGACTGGCATACAAACTGGTATTTTCTAAATATAATAATAAATGTGATGATGATGATGGGATGATCCGCTGTGGCAACCCCTAATGGGAGAAGCCAAAAGAAGAAGAAGATGATAATAAACGTGAATCCACTGTGTTGTTTTTTGTTTATTTTGCTCGCTTGGGGGTTTGAATTTAGCGGTTATGTATTATGTGTTAGCGGCCGGAGCGCCTTTAAGAAGGTAGAGGATGTGGGTAAGACATGTGACCGAGGCATCATGACATGCATCAAGAGTGAGTCATAGACAATGTGTTCGGAATCCGGTAATTTTCCAAAATAAATCATCGTTCAGAATCAGATAATAAATAAAACGGAAATAATGTAAGTTATGTATTATTTCTGTGCGGCCCGGTACCATTGACCGTGGACCGGCCCAGGGGTTGGGGACCACTGGTCTAATCCATAGATACCCTACTGACTTATTCCTAATAATGAGAGTAACCCTGCAGGACATAATACAGTCATGGAAGGGGGCGTGGTCAAATGCTAGGTTGTAGGAGGAGTTTGGGGTGAGGGCATACCTGTCAACATATGGATTCCAAAATCCGGGAGACCTCTAAAGGCAGTGGGGTAAATGGGGCGGTCTGATATAAAAATCAGTGTGACACACTGCAGAAGGTGGGGTGTTGTTTACATGGCTTTGAGAAATTAAATTCTTCCGTCCAACTGTTGTTGAACTTACATGTATTTTTTTAGGCATATGAGACATGAGATGTTCTTTTTCCTTGATCATACATAATGAATCCCTAATCTCCCAAGGTCAATAATATACAGTGTAATAGCCTGAGAACAAACACAAGCGATGCTGCATCAAGACCTTCTCTGCAGTGTGTGCGCTTTTAACGACTAACATCGTCTTCAGTCTTCAAAAAGAGATGTTTCAAGAAGCCAGTTTCGACATGTACACACTCCATACACACATTTTTTTAGCCATCCTGAGTTACATTAATGTTAATGTAACGGTTTTAATCTCTGGGTCTTTCCTTGAGCTCCGACTTTACAAGGCAGAGGACTTGCTTACATTTCCAACCACCTTTTAGCCAAACTGGGTTATGACCAACATTTTATTCACATGTCAGTTGCTATTGTATGGAACTGTTTAAAGAATATTTCATTTGATACAAATGAAAGCTTGTATATTTCCCCCTGTAATTCTTCCATGTGTGGATTTGAATGGGTCATGACCATGACCAAATGGACCATTCTCAGTTACACTGGACTAGGGAGCTCAGATAATAGGCACTCGCTGGTGATGTCACCATGCGTTCCTGTTCTCTAATCTTCAGAGTGTACCTTTTCAGATGAGCGTACTCGAGTAATGGTAATGGCAAAGCTGCTGGAATGCTGCGTTCGCGCACAACACATGCACGTCTGTTTGTACCATGGACGTCCGAAGAAATCGGCGCCCATGAGGGTTGTCGTTTCCGAGGCGTTACCTCTGGGACCAGTGTCAGCATGGTCGGCTCACAATCTCCAGAACGAGGGGGGACATTTCAGGCTGGATGTCCTGAATCTGCAACACTTGTTTAGTGTGCTCCTCGTTCATACTCCTCATTTCAGTCAGGCAAGCCATGATTTTTGGGAAGAGCAATCTGGTAGAGGGAGAAAGGGTCAAAGATCAGGGAATGCACAGTGTTCGTTTAGAATAGCTGATTAGAACAATCTGGAAGGGGTCTTTAGTGTTTCTGCATTTCTGGAAGGGAAATTGTGGAGAAATACTAAACTTTGAGATGTTCTCCATTTAGCATTTGGCCATGTTACACCATCCTTTAATTAATCAGAGATATTGACTTTGGTGCAGATTAGAGTTAAACAAATGAACCAGGCGAGAACACCATGAACTCACTGTTTCTCTGGGCCGCTCCGCTTCACACTTATGTAGGTCTTTAGCGTGATTGCGAATATCTCCTGAAGCTCATCAATCACTCTGTGTTGGGTCACACCTGGCCGGTCTGAACACACACACACACACACACACACACACACACACACACACACACAAACACACAAGCACTTGTTAAAGCTCGGCCACTGTGTGTTCATGCAATTAAACGCCACAAACAACTAACTACCTAAATAATTTACGCTCCCGATGTTTGCTGGGTGCAAATTGTCCATATCACTAGCCAAAAACAAAGATGTCGACAACAAAGCAATGTACTTTGACAATGGCATTTAGAGTGTTAGCTTTCACAAATGTTCTTGCAATTATCACTGGTAGTACAATCTGAATAATCTGAAGCAAATCATTTGTCTGACAAATATATGTTGCTGCATAAATTTCCCAAATACTTCAATTCCGGCCTATCTACATAAATATCTTTGCTTTAATGCCTCTGCCACTAGGGGGTGAAAGTATGCATTTTTGCACATACCAGAAATCCTAACTGAGTGCCTGAATATGTGTAGGATTTATATGAAATTATAATTGTAACAAACAATTAGGAACTAATCTAAAAAGGTTAAAGGGGATGGCAAGATCAAACATTTGAAAGGCATCAGTGCAGGTTTCTAATTCTATCAAATCCTATAAATGTTTGTTTGAACACCCAATCTTGGGCAACTCATCATTTAAAATATAGAAAGCAGGCTGGTCATGTGATCATGTCCCTTTAATGGAAAGCCTGCAAGATCTGTGCTTGTGAAAACATTAGATTTAAATTCTAATGACCAATGCACCACATTATAACAATTTAAAAAGCTTCAACTACCACAGAAAATTGGCCATTTTAGCCGACTTTGGAGCTCTACTTCTGCCCATCTGCGTTCAGTTTATTGGCTTCAGGATTTTGATTACAATCTCAAAATATACTGGACAAAATGTAAAGAATAACATATGACTAAAGAGAGAATCTTGGACAGATGGACAGCCAAATGGGCCTTGGATTATTGAACATGCACCTGTAAGTATCATTTTATTAATACACCCATGAAGGAAGATAAATGAAGTAAAAGTATTTCAGATATCTAAACTTGCAATGAACAGTCCACACTTATTTTTAAGTTATCGAAATATCAAGTGTCATGCACAACTAAAAAATTGTGGTGGGGGCATATAACATTGGCCTTATGAGTTATAATTTACTGTTACTGTGATTTTAGGCAGCCTAAGAAGTGTTGTCTGTAAATGTCTGTAAATCTGTGTAGTGTACCTGGTGAGAAGAGTGAAATCGCCTGCATCAGGACATACTCTTCCTGGTGTAAGTGCAGCTTGCGCAGTGTGTAATGGAACTTCATAAGAGGGTCCAAAAGGTGGTGCTGAAATCCAGCTGTTTGAGTTGTAGCAAAGAAAGGAAAGTCCCAAAGTGATTTGGGGACAAATGGAATTGGAAAGAAAACATGGTGGTTTTTATAAGGAATTTTTTTTTTTTAAGGAAAATTGGAAAAGTGACTATTAAACTGCAATCAATAACAGTTGCTAAGCCAGAATTCAGTCAGATGAAATAAATTATATAATAGAAGGATTTTTCCTGGTACTTTTCCCCCTACAATTTTTATCCACACCATGTAATGACTAAGCTGATGTGCCTAAGTTGACTGTGAAAGTTCATCCTGGGATAGCGTAGACAAGAAATACTTAGAAACAGTTTACATGTCATTCTAAATCGCTGAATGTCAGCTCAGTGTTTCAGCCTGTAGCCTTACATGTCAAACTCAGGGTGAAACAGTACACATTTTGTACAAATAATACATTTTTGGGTACAGGGATTTCGGTTTGGTACATGTGCACCAAATGCAATCCTTTTTACGTGTGGAACACAGTCCAAATCTGAGTTCCCTCAGGACCGTATTAAGTGGCGGACCGCAAGTTTGTTTAGTCTCTGCCTCACACTCACACGTTTTGATTATTAAACCTTGCCAGGGATATAAAAAAGAAACTAGATTCAGCTCAGTGTCACTGTGGCATCTCACTCCATACTGGAAATATGATTTGTAGTGAAATAAGATTTTCCACATGTGCGAAATAACTGCCACCAGGTTCTACGACAGTCTTGCGATATGGATACTTTAGGGTTTGCTTCAAGAATATTTCTTTCACTGAAGAGCAATACATTCAAAGCAGTTGTAACAAACCGTATTGACTCTTATCCATCAAGCTTCATATCTCAGCATAAAACCATCCAGAATTTTTAACCTCTAACCATGACAGTGCTAATCTATGCAACAGCATATGTTTAGATTTTTTTAATTTATTTAATTTATTTATTTTAGCAATTAGTTTTTTTGTAATTTTAGCAAACCCAAATAGGTATGTATATTTTCAACAACTAGCATGTAGCCAGGACACAATAAGACATCTGAGGTGGGCAATGAGACAGAAATATCATATCATATAATTCAAATCTTGGGGACTTTTCCTCACAGACTGAAAACAGTCTTGTTGTTTGTTTGTTTTAATTGATCAGTTATAACAACTTTAAAATCAGCTGCCTAATACTATACAGGTCTCCCTAGTGCTGCCAAAAGAGCTCTGGTATGTTCTGTAACATGTCAGGTGGAGCCTCATTGGCTCAGACATGTTTGTCCAGCACATTCCAAATATAATTAATAGAACTGAGAAGCTTGTGAATTTAGAGGCCATTGCCATTAGGGAATACCTGTGCAAAGAAGGGGTGTATCTGATCTGTAACAGTGTTTAGGTATCTCAAAATAACATCCAAATACAAGCCAGGACCCAATGTTTTAACTGTCAAGGTCAAACTGTCTCTGCCGGTTTGCCTTCTTCCCATAGTGCATCCTAGTGCCAACACTTCCACAGGAAAGCACACACACATGCAATTAGCCATCCACATGATGAAAAAGTAAATGTAATGTGCTACATCCTCATGCTACACATTAACTTCTACATATTGGGAACAGGGACAGGGTCAGGGATTAGGGTTTGGTGCTGTTGTAAAGTTGCTGTAACCCATTTTTCTTGCTATCACAGTTACATGTGAATACATACATCAAACACATACGCTTGCCCATTTTACCTGCTACAAACACACCAGCTTTGAGATCTGACTGTTTACTGGCTGCCAAATTATATCCCACCCCTGGACAGGTAACACTGTAAATGTAAATGTCTCAATGTTTAATTAACTGTGTACAAAAACAATTTTCCAAATCCAATTCCAATCTTTGCGATTTGTTGCAGTATCTGCTATTTTTTCTCTAATATGTTCTGACATCTGTGATCATATGCGAGATCTGTGGTCTAGCAGAACACATTTGACCTACAGAATGATAAAAAAGTAGGCAACTTGTACGAATTAGCAGCAGGAAATTGCAGATTGTCAGCTGGTGAATCAGTAGAAGCTACACTCGAGCCCAGATATTGCTATTGTGTCCAAAAAAAAGGTGGTGTAAATCAATGCATTCCTATTGAAATGAGATTTGTTTCTACACTAGCTCTGTCTCTGTCTGCAAGATGATGCACAAAATGTATCTACAGGCTTCATATCAGTGCCCTTTCTGTTCTGTGTCTAATCAGAGCATGACTCTGCATTGAGCCGAGGTCATATGTTGCAGAAAAATGGCATGTACTACTGTGATTGACCTTTATTAACAGCTTGGTTGTTCTGCAGGTGAGATTCAGTCTCTCTCAGCCAAATGTTCAGCTGTCTGAATCACGATCGCTGCCTTTCTAGTCTCTGTTATTACTGTGCAATACCCCCTACTGGTCTTCCCCACATGGCTGAGGCTTGTTAGTGTGCCCTTTTCTTTTTTAAAATCTTGTTAGCAGAGGTGAACTGATTCTGACAGCCTTGTCCTGAGGAGTTAATATTGCTTGGTGGAAAAGTTAGTAGAAGTCATGGCTGGTGGTGGTATTCGATGGGAGGGAAAAAACCTGATATCTAACAATAGCATGACAATTAAACTATAAGGGTGGTACGGACTGCCATGAAGTCTCATTTATAGTGCAGTATGAATGATGCCGGGGGAACAAGATCAGATCAGCAAATCTGAGGCTTGTATCACTCTGCAACATTCATTTTAATGAAGTTCACAATACAAATTGTTGAATTGGGCTTATGCAAGGGTTTAATTGAATGTTCCAAATCAACATCGTGAACTCTTTGCGATGTTCCTCACACCATTTGTGAACAATTGTGTCTGGACTAATTATCATTCTGAAAGAGGCAATAATTATGGGATATTGTTGCAATGAAAGGAGTGTACTTGGTCTGAAACAAACCTGGACTGCTGGTTTCCAGGCAGCACATTATCCAGAGCACCACACTCCCTCTCAGTGGGTGACAGTAATGAAGTAAATGTCATTTGTTATTGTACTTAAGTAACTTTTTCATGTATCTGTAATTTATTGAACTATTTCTGTTTGGGGAGACTTTTACTTCACTAGATTTCAAAGTCAAATATTATACTTTTTACTCAACTACATTATGTGAACTCAGTCGTTCCTTTTTATTTATGACTGGATAAAAACTTAACTGGTCAAGCACACAGTGCGCCACCAACCAGGGTAGAGCACATACTCTTTTGAACTTGTTTTGACACCAACATACAGTACAGTTCAGCATCAGTTCAACAGCAAGCAGAACATTTTGAGAAGAATTATTTGCACAATTATTTGAGAGATTTATTAGTGTAGTTGAAAAAAATTTGATAATTGAAGTAGATATCAATCAGTGTTTGACTCATTAATATCATTCTAATAATAGATTGGTCTGCTAAGAGTAACAGAGTCTTTTAACCTAAACTGAGTTGATTAAGCAAAGTCTTGTGACAAAAAAGATAATAGGAACATTATAGCCATAATAAATCATAGTACTTGGGATACTTAAGTACAATTGAGGGTAAATACTTGAAACTTTCACTTGAGTAAAAGTACAAAAGGGAGCAGTAATATTTTACAGAATGTATCTCTACTTTAACTCAACTATATGGCCTTTGTTCTTCATCCTCTACTGCTCTCTCTACAAGATTGGAGAGAGAGAGACACAGGTTGTATAAGAAAACCATTAATCAGAACAGGCAACCTTCTTCCATTGCTCTATGTTGCAGTTCTGATATTCACCTGGACATTACAGGTGCTTTTGATGGTGACCAGGACTAGTATAGGCGCTCTGACCTGTCTGCAGTTGGACAACAAAATTCTTTGCAACACAATATGATGAAATGGGCTTGACTGCTAAGTTACTAATACAAAACTGGAAACTAGACTGGAAACTAGTAATCTATATCCTCATATACCAACCGTGAACTACCATGTTCTACTGGAAAGTGACAGACCAGAGATGTCAGTGATTAGTACAAAGATACACCAAATCTGCCCAAAAAAGACATTATTATTGATCTACTATTGATTGATCTTGGTCAACCTTTTCCCAAAACACTGTCCAATACATGTCACTATATCACATCACACAAAGGCTGAAACGATTCCACAAGTTTCCTGGGTAATTCGAATACAAAAAAATCATTTATTTATATATTTTTATTTAGTATTATTTATTTATATATTTGTATTTGTCTTTTGATAATAATATGGCAATTAAATAAACTAAATGGGTTTAGTTTTCACAGATATCCTTGTATGCAATTTCAGCAATGAAATGTTACTTGTTAATTTTACTGTTACTTGGTTATCTTATGAGTCCCGTATTATTTTCTCTTGTATATTTAGTATTGCTCTTTAATAAAGAAAAAGTACTTCTTTTACGATTAATCGATTAATCGTTGGAATACTCGGTAGAATACTCGATTCCTAAAATAGCTACAGTCACACTAATTCATATGTGTTGAAAAATTAACAAGCTTGACTTGTCCTCATAACATAACATTGGTTTTGGTCTAAATTAAGTCTGACT
Organism: Silurus glanis; assembly: GCA_014706435.1. Classification (NCBI taxonomy): domain Eukaryota; kingdom Metazoa; phylum Chordata; class Actinopteri; order Siluriformes; family Siluridae; genus Silurus; species Silurus glanis. The sequence continues at coordinate 11,950,256 of JAAIIK010000008.1, forward strand.
ATGACAGGTTCATGGTTCCTCTAGTACAAATAAACACAGAGAGGCAATGAAATGCATTTTCCAATAATTAAGTTAAGGTTTGTATAAATGTTTGGGTGGTCAAACTGAAGAAAAAATAAAACAAAACGCATTCCTACCAGATTCACAAAGAAATTGAAACTGTGATTTTCACTAACATACTTTACATTGATGGAAGACAAAGAAATAAAAAAATAATTAAGCAAATATACAGCATTTATTGACAACCACAAAATTCCTTAAGGTCAACCTGAAAATTTTGCGTAAAATAGCAAACTAGTGCCTTCAAAGTGAGGTTTGTACTAAATCCCAAAGATGGCAAAAATACTTTTCCGTTCTGTCACTCAAGTACGTCAATTTGAACAGCATCGTTTGATGTTTTTTCTAAACTTAAAAAGAAAAATTGTCATCTAGCATATTAAACATGGGCATTATTCAAAACTACCTTTTGTTTCTAGAAAAACTGGTCCTTAACAACAATCAGCAACAGAAGCTCATGTTGGGGCGAATTTGACACAATCGAACAAACAGATAAACTCTGCCACTATGATTACAAATAAATTTCAGACTTTTTTTTATTGTTTAAAAATAGATTTTTGTGACAAAAACTTGAAAGACTTAAAAGAATCATATTGATAAATTGATCGCTTATGGTCTTTCAATTAGCTACAAACAATTGTCCCAAGTTCCTGTTCTTTAATATGCAATGAAATATGCCCTGATAAGTTCTCAAAAAACCATCACCACTGCCTCAGAAAGCTGAGACTTACCACGCTCGGCATCGTTCATGCAGTACTTCAGTGAGCCGCATTCCCAGATCCCTGTCTGTTCGTTAAACAGCATGTTGAAGCGCATTTGAGTGATCTCGAACGCGGAACCTTTCAGCAATGAGATCTGATCCTCTATTGTCAGAGCTCTGCAAACAAAAAACACGTCCTTTTATAGAAGGATGATAAGATTGGTTAGCTGGACAGAAAGCAAAGCATTCACACAAATAACAAATAAAGAAAAATAAGGAACATCATTTCATCATTAAATCATCTTCTGCTTTCGGCTGCTCCTATTAGGGCTCAATCAAACCAACTACCTGCATGTCTTCCCTAACCACATCCATAAACCTCCTCCTTGGCCTTCCTCTTTTCCTCCTTCTCCCTACAACTGCCCCACTCCACTGCCCTCCCTCTCATTTACACACATGTATTCTGTCTTACTCCTACTGACCTTGATTCATTCTCTCCAGCATGTACCTTCCAGACTCTTCTCAACCTGCTCCCTATTCTCAACACAAATAACAATATCATCCGCAAACATCATAGTCCATGGAGACTCCTGTCTGACTCCTATCAACCTGTCCATAACCACTGCAAACAGGAAAAGGCTCAGAGCCGATCCTTGATGCAGTCCCACCTCCACCTTGAACCAGTCTGTCGTTCCTACTGCACACTTCAATGCTATCACACTGTCCTTATACATGTCCTGCACCATCATCACATACTGCTCTGTAACACCAGACTTCCTCATACAATACCACAACTCCTCTCTTGGCACCCTGTCGTACGCTTTCTCCAAATCCACAAACACACAATGCAACTCCTTCTGACCTTCTCTATACTTCTCCATCAACATTCTCAAAGCAAATATTTCATCTAGTGCCCTTCCTCACAGATGGTCACCTCTTCCCTCAGCCGGGCTTCAACTACTCTTTCCCAGAACTTCATGGTGTGACGGATCAACTTCATTCCCCTCTAGTTAATGCAGGTCTGCACATCTCCCTTATTCTTAAAAGTTGTTACCAGCACATTCCTTCTCCATTCTTCAGGTACATTTCTTCATTACATTTGTTGTAATAAAAGAAAAAGTGGTGGTCATCAGGATCCATATCATTTAAAGGTTAAAACCGATGCACTATTGTTTGTCTGTCTGTCCGGGGGGTCCGGAGGGAATGTAGCACCGCTTTTCTCTGTGCCAGTTTCCCTCTGGCCCCTTCAGGGACCAGGACCAGGAGGCCTCGTCACTATAGCCACGTCAATGCACTGCCCCGGCTCTAGGCGGACCGGAGGTCAGTCTCGAGAGACTGATACCCTTGAGGGAGCACCTGGCAGCCTGGATAGCTCTGCCAGACGTGTCCCAATGGGTCTTGCACACTGTAGAGTGAGGCTATACGATTCAGTTCGGGTCTCGTCCGTCCCGGTTCAACGGGCTCTGTCCCACTATGGTGGGAAGTGAGCAGGCTCTGGTCATGGAATGAGAAGTACACACTCTCCTGAGGAGGGAGGCCATCGAGGTGGTCCCTCTGTCAGACAGAGGGTCCGGGTTCTACAGATGGTAGTTAATAGTTACCAAAAAGAACGGTCGGTTGCGTCCTATCCTAGATTTACATCAGCTGAACCTCTCTTTGATGAGGCTACGGTTCAAAATGCTGACCCTCAAGTTTTAGATCAGATCCTAGGACTGGTTTGTCACGGTAGATCTAAAGGATGCATACTTTCCTGTACCCATCCTCCCTTCTCACAGGAAGTTCCTGAGGTTCTCTTTTGGGGTCAAAGCCTACCAAATTTTGGGTCCTACCCTTCGGCCTTGCCTCATCACCCTGCACCTTCACGAAATTTGTCGATGCAGCTCTGACTCCCCAGAGTCTTCAGGGCATCCATATCCTCAGCTTTTTCAACAGTTGGTAGATATTAGCTCAATCAGAGCAGTTAGCGGTCCAGCATCGTGTTGCGTCCATCCATACCGCGGTCAGGAAGGTCAAAGAAGGGCAGTCACTCAATGTCAGGCAGTTTCAGAGACTGCTCGGGTTCATGGCAGCAGCGTCCAATGTCATTCTACTTGGCAATCCCCTCCGTGCGATTAAGGTCATGCGGGGATGCCTACTTGCCTTAGATGCCTGAAGAGATCCCGGGTTCCTACTTCAAGGCCCTGTGTTGCGATCCCGGGTTCCTACTTCAAGGCCCTGCTTCTGGTTCTGAAGCGTTTCCTCCCACACCTCAGAGGCCATCATGTGTTGATCCGCTTGGACAACACCTTGGTGGGCTCATATATCAACCACCAGGGGGGTCTTCGCTCACGCCCCCTGTACAGGCTGGCGTGCCAGAACTTCACTGAGAGCAGCTTACATCCCAGGCTGCTTGAACAAAGCAGCGGACACCCTGTCAAGGCAGAAGTCTAGACCCGGGGGGAGTGGCGCAGATCTGGGAGAATTTTGGCAAAGCCCAAGTAGACCTGTTCGCGTCTCTAGAGATGTTGCACTGTCCCCTGTGGTTCTCCCTAAATCCTGCAGCCCCGCTGGGACTGGATGCAATGGCACAACCATGGCCTAAGGGTGCCTGTAGGTTCAGTATGTACAGTTCTAGAAAGAGTTCGCCAGGACAAATTCCGTCTCCTCCTGGTAGCCTCACTATGGTCGGCCCGTCCGTGGTTCATGAACTTGGTGGCCCTCCTCGAGCAGCCTCCATGGGAGATTCCTCTGAGGAGAGATCTCCTCTCTCAATCAGGGGGCACAATAGTTCACCCCCGATCAGAGCTGTGAAAGCTGCTCCTGAAGGGGCGCAGCTCCGAGGTTCTGGTCTCTCCACTGAGGGAGTAGAGACCATTCTCCAATCCAGGGCTTCCTCCACGAGGAGGTCATATGCCGTGAGATGGCATCTGTTCACTGTGTGGTGTGCTCAGCACCAATTGCACCCAGTCCACTGCTCATTTAGTTCAGTGCTGGAGTGCATTCACTGGGCAGAGACCCACTCCTGACACGTTTTCTCCGCGGCACCCGGAGGCTGATGCCTCCTGTGCGAACAAGAGTGCCTGGGTGGGACCTGGCGGCTCTGTCCAAGCCCCCCTTCGAGCCATTGGCTGAGATTTCATGGAGGCACTTGTCTATTAAGACTGGGTTCTTGCTGGCTATCTGCTCTCTGAGGAGATTAGGTGATCTGCAGGCCTTCTCTGTGGCCCCCTCCTTTCTGGAGTTCACTCCCGCACCCTAGAGTGGGTTATGTCCTCAAGGTGCCCACGACCTGTCAGGCTTTAGGTGTTCAATCCTCCTCCATTCCAGACCCCAGACCAGAAGAGATTGAACCGGCTGTGTCTGATCCAAGCACTGGAATGTTATATCCACAGGACAAGTCCTTGGAGGAAGTCAAAACAATTGTTCATCTGCTACGGCCCTCCAAGGAGAGGCCTTCCTGCTCATAAGCAGACCTCAGCAGATGGATTATTATAGCAGAAGCTGAAGCCGGCTTCACGCCATGTGTGTTTTATACTTTCTGGTCGTGACATCACCCCGCCGGTGACAGCCTGCCTTCGATGTTGACTGATTGCACACATTATTTAGAGCATGGACAACGCAGCCACGTTCCCAAAGAGTTCCGACACAGCGTCTCGTTCCTTCAGGGAACTAGGGTTACATACGTAACCTAGAGAAGTTTTTTATAATATTTTTTTTTTGGCCTATGTATGAGACATGAAAATGTTACTATACTACAGTATACTGTATTACTTACTGATCAAGTGAAATTGCATTACCTTAAAAACAGGTAGACAGGTAGAAAGTACAGCCAGTTCCTACAATTGGTGTGTTGGAGGCATGAGAAATGGGCTAAGAATCTGAGTAACTTTGACATGGGTAAAATTGTGATGGGTAGAAAACTGGGACAGATAACTGGGTAGATCTTTTGTTAATTGTATGTAGCAGTTAGTGGTTAGAAGAAACAACAGAAGTCAAGTCAAGTCAAGTCAATTCAAGTCACTATGGAAAGGAGACTGCACTATGAGAAAAAGGCAAGCCATTAAAGGAAGTGTGATGTGGGCCATGTTGTGCTGAAACTCCTTGAGCCCTGGTTTTCATATTGGTACCACCTACAGTACCTAAACACTAATACTGACCAAGTACCGTAATTTCCGGACTATTAAGCGCACCCAAATAAAAGCCGCACCCACTGAATTTTACAAAGATTTTTATTTTGAACATAAATACGCCGCACCTGTCTATAAGCCGCAGTTGCCTACATTGGAACTAATAAACTTTACACAGGCTTTAACGAAAGACAGTTCCTGTTACACGGCTTGTATCTAAACAGTAGCCTACCAAGAAAGTCATTGTTCACGGTCTTCCTCCTTCCTTTCACAACAATTTCTATTGAGAGTTTTTCTTTTGGCATCGTTGTGCGTTTAAAAATCACCATCGGTGGAAGCTTATCTCCCGATGCCGTGCAGCTCAGAACACAGGTAAAGTGCGTTTTTTCATCCCGATTGTTTTCAGCGTGATGAATGATTCGCATTTCCTGTTGCCAGTCCGAGTGAGAGGCAGGTCAAACGTCAGCCGCGGGGTTCAAAGCGTGGGAAAAAAGTAGCGGCTTATAGTCCGAAAAATACGGTAATAACAATAATAATAATAATAATAATAATAATAATAATAATAATAAAAATACATTCTATTCATAGGCACCTTTCTCAACACTCAAGGACACCGCACAATAAGTTACAAGACAAAGCATGAAACAACACAAAGAAACAATGTACACAGCTTATGACAAATACAAAACAACAATTACAAAGACTCAATAAGAGTATAACTGTGACTGTGTAACAGGGCCAATAAGATTTAGGAAGAGTGGAGGAGGGAAGAGTATGCAATGCTAAACAGGTGAGACTTTAGTCTAGATTTTAAAACAGAGAGTCAATGATTCTAATGTCTGGAGGTAAAGAGTTCCAGAGCCGAGAAGCAGAGAAGCAGAAAGCCCTATGCCCTGTGGTGGCGAGACACGCAGAAGGAACAGAAAGAAGGAGAGACGAGGCAGATCTAAGAGAACAAGAAGGAACAAGAATATGGAGAAGATCAGACAAATAGGAAGGGGCAAGGTTGTGAACAGCCTTAAAAGTGAGAGGTTTTAAAGTCAATGCAAAGCTTGACTGGAAGCCAGTAAAGCTGCTGCAAAACTGGAGTAATGTGGTGAAAGGTGAGTTTTAGTAATTATACGAGCTGACGAGTTCTGTACTAGTTAAAGCTTACGAAGAGATTTGTGAGTAAGACCAAAAAGAAGGGAATTAAAGAAGGATAGCAGTAGCATGGTGGTTGAGGGAAGAAGGAAGATATATGATATTAATTCCGGAGTGAGAACGGTAGATTTGAGAATGGATTTGGACTGTAGTTAATGTCAACAGTCTGCTACACTGATTCAGGACTACAGTTTGCTTCTGATCACCATCACTGCACCCCGCAACATTATTTATCTGTAATAAATGGACATTCGGTGCAACCAGATGAAAATAGGTTCCCTCTTGAATCTGGTTCCTCTCAAGGTTTCTTCCTTATGCCATCTCGGGGAGTTTTTCCTGGCCACAGTCGCCACCGGCTTGCTCATCAGGGACAAACTTACACTTATAAAGAACATCTTATTCATTTTTATCACCACATTATCTGTGTAAAGCTGCTTTGTGACAATGTTCATTGGTAAAAGCGCTATACAAATAAAAATGAATTGAATTGAATTATTATGTAGATGAAAATACGGAGACTGAGTGATGTTATTAATATGTGATTAAAATTACAGTGCGCTGTCTAGGAGGACTCCCAAACCTGAATAGAAGGGGAAACAAAAGAAATGTCAAATGAGAGGGAAAAATTATAAATTTTAGATAAAATTGATTTAGTCCTGATTAGAATAAATTCTGTTTTCCCACTATTTCATTTGAGAATATTGGAAGAGAACCAGGATTTGAGTTCATTAAAGCAGTCAAGAAGGGAGGAAGGAGGCTGGGAGGAATTAGGTTTGCTGGAATAATAACAGTGGAAATGGATACCATATTTACAATAGATATTGCAACCCAGCCATTAGGGAGGCACAAGCCAGTGCACTCTTAGTGCCGGTTCCAAGCCCGGATAAATGGGGAGGGTTGCGTTAGGAAGGGCATCCAGTGTAAAACATGTGCCAAATCGAATATGCGGGTCACGAATAAGAATTTCATACCGGATCGGTCGAGGCCCGGGTTAACAACGACCGCCACAGGTATCGTTAGCCAACAGGGTACCGGTGGAAATTGGGCTACTGTTGGCCGAAGGAGGAGGAGGAGAGGAGGAAGACGTCTACAGAGGCGACAGGGAAAGGAGAAGTGTAGGAGAGTGGAGGTTCGGGTTGGTACTTTAAATGTTGGCACTATGACTGGTAAAGGGAGAGAGTTAGCTGATATGATGGAGAGGAGAAAGGTAGATATGTTGTGTGTTCAGGAGACCAAGTGGAAAGGGAGTAAGAGCAGAAACATTGGAGGTGGGTTTAAACTGTTCTATCATGGTGTGGATGGAAAGAGAAATGGTGTAGGGGTGATTCTGAAGGAAGAGTACAGTAAGAGTGTGGTGGAGGTGAAGAGAGTTTCTGATAGGGTAATGATCGTGAAGGTGGAAGTTGAAGGGATGATGATAAATGTCATCAGTGCCTATGCTCCACAAGTCGGCTGTGAGATGGAGGAGAAGGAAAGATTCTGGAGTGAATTAGATGAAGTGGTAGATGGTGTACCTAGAAATGAACGATTGGTGATTGGGGCAGACTTTAATGGACATGTAGGTGAAGGGAACAGAGGTGATGAGAAGGTTATGGGTAGGTATGGCCTAAAGGAGAGGAATGTGGAAGGGCAGATGGTGGTAGATTTTGCTAAAAGGATGGAAATGGCAGTGGTGAATACGTATTTTAAGAAGAAGGAGGATCATAGGGTGACCTATAAGAGTGGAGGAAGGTGCACACAGGTGGACTATGTTCTATGTAGGAGATGCAACCTGAAGGAGATTGGAGACTGTAAGGTGTTGGCAGGGGACAGTGTAGCTAGACAGCATCGGATGGTGGTCTGTAGGATGGTTTTGGAGGTGAAGAAGAAGAGGAGGAGAGTAAGGACTGAAAGAAGAATAAGATGGTGGAAACTGAAGGAGGAAGACTGTAGTGTGAGGTTCAGGGAAGAGGTCAGACAGAGGCTCGGTGGTGGTGAAGAGGTGCTGAATGATTGGGAAACTACCGCAGGAGTGATGAGGGAGGCAGCTAGAAAGGTACTTGGTGTGACATCTGGAAATAGAAAGGAAGACAAGGAGACGTGGTGGTGGAATGAGAAAGTGCAGGGAAGCATAAGGGGAAAGAGGTTAACAAAACAGAAGTGGGATCGACAGGGTGATGAGAAAAGTAGGCAGGAGTACAAGGAGATGCGGCAGCAGGTAAAGAGGGATGTGGCGAAAGCCAAGGAAAAGGCATATGAGGAGCTGTATGAGAGGTTGAACACTAAGGAAGGAGAAAAGGATTTGTACCGATTGGCCAGGCAGAGAGATCGAGCTGGGAAGGATGTGTTGCTAGTTAGAGCAATAAAGGATGGAGATGGAAATGTGTTGACTAGTGAGGAGAGTGTGTTGAGAAGATGGAGGGAGTATTTTGAGCAGCTGATGAACGAGGAAAATGAGAGAGAGAGAAGGTTGGATGATGTGGAGTTAGTAAAGCAGGAAGTGGATAGGATTAGTAAGGAGGAAGTGAGAGCAGCGATTAAGAGGATGAAGAGTGGAAAGTCGGTTGGACCAGATGACATACCGGTAGAAGCATGGAGATGTTTAGGAGAGATGGCAGTGGAGTTTTTAACCAGATTGTTTAACAAGATTTTGGAAGGTGAGAGGATGCCTGAGGAATGGAGAAGGAGTGTGCTGGTACCGATCTTTAAGCATAAGGGAGATGTGCAGACCTGCAGTAACTACAGGGGAATTAAGTTGATCAGCCACACCATGAAGTTATGGGAAAGAGTAGTGGAAGCCAGGCTGAGAGAAGAGGTGACCATCTGTGAGCAACAGTATGGTTTCATGCCGAGGAAGAGCACCACAGATGCCTTATTTGCTTTGAGAACGTTGATGGAGAAGTATAGAGAAGGACAGAAGGAGCTGCATTGTGTATTTGTGGATTTAGAGAAAGCGTACGACAGAGTGCCAAGAGAGGAGTTGTGGTATTGTATGAGGAAGTCAGGTGTGTCAGAGAAGTATGTGAGGGTGGTGCAGGACATGTATGAGGACAGTGTGACAGCAGTGAAGTGTGCAGTAGGAACGACAGACTGGTTCAAGGTGAAGGTGGGACTGCATCAAGGATCGGCCCTGAGCCCTTTCCTGTTTGCAGTGGTGATGGACAGGTTGACGGACGAGGTCAGACAGGAGTCTCCCTGGACTATGATGTTTGCGGATGATATTGTGATTTGTGGTGAGAGTAGTGAGCAGGTTGAGAAGAGCCTGGAGAGGTGGAGGTACGCGCTGGAGAGGAGGGGAATGAAAGTCAGTAGGAGTAAGACAGAGTACATGTGTGTGAATGAGAGGGAGGGCAGTGGAGTGGTGCGGTTACAGGGAGAAGAGGTGAAGAAGGTGGAGGAGTTCAGGTACCTGGGGTCAACAGTGCAAAGTAATGGAGAGTGTGTTAGGGAAGTGAAGAAAAGAGTGCAGGCAGGGTGGAGTGGGTGGAGAAGAGTGACAGGAGTGATTTGTGATAGTAGAGTATCTGCAAGAATGAAAGGAAAAGTTTATAGGACTGTGGTGAGACCTGTGATGTTGTATGGTTTAGAGACAGTGGCATTGAGTAAAAGGCAGGAGGCGGAGCTGGAGGTAGCAGAGCTGAAGATGTTAAGGTTTTCGTTGGGAGTGACGAGGATGGACAAGATTAGAAATGAGTTTATTAGAGGGACAGCGCATGTTGGACGTTTTGTGACAAGGTGAGGGAGGCGAGATTGAGATGGTTTGGACATGTGCAGAGGAGGGACATGAATTATATTGGTAGGAGAATGCTGAGGATGGAGCCACCAGGAAGGAGGAAAAGAGGAAGACCAAGGAGGAGGTTCATGGATGTGGTGAGGGAAGACATGCAGGTAGTTGGTGTAAAAGAGGCAGATGTAGAGGACAGGGTGGTATGGAGACGGATGATCCGCTGTGGCGACCCCTAATGGGAGCAGCCGAAAGAAAAAGAAGAAGATTTACAATAGATATTGCCAAGAGGAAGAAAGTAGACAATAAAAAGAAGAGGTGCCAGGACAGAAACCTGGGGGACTCCAGTGTTAACAGGGGAAGATTAGGAACTAAATGAGCGTAATTTGTTGAACTGTGTGCACCCTGATAGATATGATTCAAACCAGTCCAGGGTAATGCCAATTGAAATAAGTCGATTAAGAAGTATAGTATGAGAAATAGTTTCAAAGGCCGCACTTAAATCAAGAAGCATAAGAAGGGTATCTAAACCAGAATCAGGTCATTAATGAATGAATAATAAATTAATCAGGTAATTAATCATTTTTTAAAGTTCAGTTTCTGTACTATGAAAGCGGCAAAAACCAGAATGGAATTGTATATACAAGTTTTTAAAAGTTAAATGAGAGTGAAGCTGAAAAGCAACTATATTTTCAAGGATTTTAGAAAGGAAATGTAAATTGAAGAGAGGACAGAGATTATTGAAATCATTAGGATCAGCACCAGTTTTTTCAGAATTGGAGTAATAGCAGCGGTTTTAAGAGCCATAGGAACAATTCCAGTGATAAGAGAGAAGTAAATGATAGCAGAATTAAGAGGCGAAAAAGGGGAGACAGGCCTTAACTAAAACAGTGGGAAGAGGATCCAGTGAGCAAGTAGAAGACTTAGACTTATGTATAAGAAGCTGAAAAGCAGAGAATAAGTGAGGAATAGGGTTAAAATTCAGAAGAAGGGGTAAGGGAGGAAGGTGAACCTAAGTGCAGGTAAATTTTATATAATTTATCATTGAAAAAGGATATCAGAGAGTTGCAGAAGGTAAAGAACATTGAGGTCTAAAAATAGTATAGAAAAGTAAAAACAGTGTCTAAATGTTGCCTTTGTTAGAACAGATCAAACCAGAATAGTAACTAGATTTAGTATTAACAATACAATTCTTATAGTGCAGAGTATGACTTTTGTACGTATCTTTATGGACCGTAAGACCAGTTTTCCTGTACAGCCGCATCAACAAGGTGAACAGACCAGGGGAGGTCTCAGAACAGAACGGAACAGGAACCAATTCAGTTTGCCAGAGAGCAGCGGCATCAAACCCATGCCAGCGTCCACTCAACCACAATCAACAAGTATATGTCTAAACCTAAAGGATCTGCTGCTAATGTCTAGGTCAAATAAAAAAAACACACCCTTTAAAGATATGAGGTCCTCATGGGTAAAAGCTGGTATAATAAAAAAAAAGGGAGACCTATTCAATATTTGGCAGGTGGTTTTAATGTTATGGCTGATCTGTGTATGTGTAATAATTTACGTGGCATTGCTGGATATCAAAACACAATGTTCTAAGTTGGTATCTCTGATTGGAAAGGAGTGGTATACCTGAAGGTTTTGATAAGCTTGGCGTAGCTGATGATGTTCTGGATCATATAGGTGCTCAGGTCTGTAATATGAGGAAGGTTGGTGAACTGCAGTTTCTTGTCTTCGGTTTGCTTAGTTTGGAGCATGCTGCCAAAAGAGGAGTCAAGCCTGCTGGTGTTCTCTCTGGCGTCATCCACCTCCTCGTTCCTCTCGGCCACCTTAGTGTACTCATCACGGTCGAGCGGCTATGGACCACACACACACACACATCACCTTAGCACAGGGATCATAATTTTTATACATTCTCTCGTACATTACTTTTATGTTTATAAAGTATCTGTATTCAGTCCACAGTATATTTCAAAATGTCAGTATTCAGAAGATACCTTCCTTATAAATATTTAGATGAATCCATATTAAAACTTTTTAACAAATTGGTCTACAGAAACAAGTACAGCAGCAGAAAAAAGAGAACATTTTGGAGAAAATGTAAATTTTAAGGTACTTGTTTTTGTGTATTAAATGTGTCCCTATTAGGTTGCGCAAGCTTTCTGAACATTTTCACTCTATTTATATTAATCCTTGATTATTCGTCTTGAGAGTATATTCACCATAGAGCGATAGAATAAAGAAAGCGAGTAATGGAGTGTATTATTACTATATATTTTTTGTATGTCCTTACACTGTCATTTGTATGAAATGAAGGAGAATTTACTATCTGTTTAGGACCTAAACAGATAGTAAATTCTCCTTCATTTCATACAAATCACAAATCAAAAGCATATTTTCTCAAAACACTGTGCACAAAAATCCCTAATTTTATCACAGCAGTTCATACAGCCAACCAAATCTTTAATATATCAGGAAAAACATTTGTAACTTTTTCATTGTTCTTCACAAAGATCACAAGCATTTTTGTACCATTTTCAAAACACAACAAACAAAACTCTGTGAATTGTAAAATAGTCAGTTGCACACCTTGTGTCTTCAATTAACGCCAAATTGTTATCTGATGAGTTAGTAATCCACTAAACACAGAAAAAGCCAATTTCCTAATTGTTCACACAGCTGTCTTACGTAATTACAACAACTACAAAAGGGGAAGAGAAGAAGAACAAAGAAGACAAATGAGGAGATACAGTAAGACAAAAAAAAGAAGTATGAGCAGTGGAAACAGAAGAGGTTTAAGAGTGAGAGGTGGTGGCCAGGGTAGATGGAGAAGAGGAAGAGGAAGAGGAGATAGAGAAAGAGGAGATAGAGAAAGAAAAAGAAGAGCTGAAGATGTAGGAGGAAGAGTGAGAAGAGCTGAGGATGTAGGAAGAGGAGAAGAGATTGAAGAGATGGATAGATTGGAGGGCAATGGTATAGTGGAAAGAGAAAATATAAGAAGAGGTGGAGGAAGAGGAGGGCAAAGAGGAAGAGGAGGGAGGAGAGGTAGAATGAGGGTAGGGTACACGCGTGTTTCAAATGAAATCAGAGCCACACTTATTGTCCATGTCATAAATCATGGTCTCTCACTGAGAGAAGCTGGCCAGAGAGTTCAGCCCAATATAAACAGATCCACAGTGGCTTCAATTATCCGTACATTTCAGAGGGAAAACCGGTAAGTAACTATATCATTCTACTTTTACAATGAGAGTCCATGTAGTCTTGTTTAATATAGGTCTAGATCTCTACAGTAAATGTTCCTGCTTGTCCAAACCTTTTTCAGAATTGAAGTTAGAGAACATTCAGGTGGACGAACAAGACTTTTTTCAGTTGAACAAGAGCATGTCATTGTTGACATGGTGGTCCAGAACAACACCCTCCGCCTCAAAGAAATTCAGCAAAGAATAACACAGGACAATCAACTGTTCCACAATATCCACCAATGCAGTCTCTCCACAATTGACCGTGTTCTAAGAAGAAATGCTATCCAAATGAAGCAAGTGTACAAAGTGCCCTTTGAGAGGAACTCTGTTAGAGTGAAGGAGTTGCGATTCCAGTTTGTTCAAGTATGTGCAACCCAATTACTGCAATTTTACTGTCAACTCAAAGATATATTTTTCCTGAATTTTAAGTATGTGTCCATAAACTATTCCATGCTACTATATGTGAAAAGATTTAGGCATATCTATGTATACTGCTGCTTCAAAGTGTGAACTCAAACTTCAGCAACAATTTCACAGTAGTATTGACTGCAATCAATGCCATTACTGTAAAACACAAATTTACTATATTTTACCTTGTGTTCTTTTTACTCTAGAGAATCTTGGAGTTGGATAGCAGTGCAACTCATTATGAGTACCTGTATATTGATGAAGCAGGCTTCAATCTTCAAAAAAAAAAATGAGAAGAGGGAGAAATGTGATTGGCCATCGTGCTACAGTCAATGTCCCTGGACAACGATGAGGCAACATCACTCTCTGTGCAGCAATTTCTACAACTGGTGTTGTGGCACACAGTGCTGTCTTGGGACCATACAACACAGCAAGGCTCCTACATTTTTGAAACCTCCTCAATGAAATCCTCTTTCCGCAGGGTGATCAGGAGCAAATGGTGCGGAATTTTGTAGTTGTTTGGGACAATGTCCAATTCCACCATTCAGCACTAGTGCGAGAGTGGTTTGAGAATCACCCACAATTCAGGATTGTGTTTCTTCCACCATATTCTCCTTTCCTGAATCCAATTGAGGAATTCTTCTCCTCTTGGAGATGGAAAGTACATGATCGCAACCCTTACAACCAAGTAAGTCTTCTTCAAGCGATGAAAGAGGCCTGTGGAGATATTGGGGCACAAGCATGTCAAGGATGGGTACAGCATTCAAGGCGTTTTTTCCCACGATGCATGACTCGTGAAAATATTTTCTGTGATGTTGATGAAATTCTCTGGCCAGATGTAATTGAGAGGCATGATCAATAAAATAATTGATTCAATGAATGCAGTACATTTATCACTTTATTTTTTATTTACCTATTTACTTATTTGCATAATATATATATATATATATATATATATATATATATATATATTTTTTTTTTTTTTTTTTTTTTTTTTTTGTGTGTGTGGGGTGACAACTTATTGTTATACACCTGAACTCCTCATTAAAGAACTTAATGGAAAACATTTATTTTAATTTATTTCTTTGTGTATCTTCAGCTGAATTTGTTATAAAATCAACTGAGAACACACTTTTAGTTTTGATGTTAATATTGAATTTTAATAAATGCATTATTAGAATAAAATGCTGTGTTTCATTGTGCAGTGAATACTTAACGGTTTCGCCAGCACAAGAGTGTGTTTAGTTTGCTGTGTTAACTGTTTTGAGAGCTGTTACCTGAGTTTGGAGAAATGTACCAAATCGATTGAGAAAAACTGTAATGGCTATAACTCATGAATGGAATGAGATATCTTTACCTTTAAAAAAAAAAAATGCATAGCTTGGCCAATTGGTGGCACTAAACAAACAAACAAACAAAAAAAATGGCTAACTATGCAACCGTTCATCCAATCGACTTGATACTTGGCAAGTGTATCTGTCCAATGTGCCAAAAGAGTTCATGAGGATATTTGTGTATCTCAAAAAACATAGCCGCCATATGGCAATTACATGTGAGCACCTGTTAGACAACATTACCAGATGCGTATTACAATGAAACTTGGTGGGCATGTTCCTAATATCTTTTCCTTAGGACCGTCAGTACCTCATTTGCTTGAACCCCTCTAATCGCTGCTTGCAGCTATATTTATTATTATTACTGTCTGTTCTATGTACTATAGTAGATCAACCTTGGGAACTATGAGAGTATTATACCTGTATGTTAAATGCTACAGTATTACATCGTTTTCATAAAAAAATTTTTTTTATAATAACTCCATTTCAGTTTCTAGACTTCAGAGCTTCAATCTGCTCATGGGCCTAAGAGATTTAATTGTAAAAATATCTTCTCAAATAGAAATACTTAAAAAAAAAAAAGTAAAATATAATAAAAACCCAATACAAACTTTTAATCAGTTCTCAAGCTGCCCTCCATACCATATGTTACAATGACAATGGTTAGGATTAGGCTCCTATTCAGACATCACTATTGCATTTGCCTTTAAACTGCTAACTCATTAACGTCACTCATTTAAACATTTACAAATAATTTCAGCTCAACAAATCATTTCTGGGGATTATTACCAAGAGCATGTTGAACTGAAAGTTCGGTTGAAGATTAGAGCAACACGAATACTTCTCATGCCCCTTAAATGTAACCATGGTAACAACAGTAAAATAATGCTTAGTAGCTTAGGTGTGTTTGGTGGATTAGAAGTTAGAGAGATGAAATAAATAAAATGAGTTGCTATTTTTACATCTTTCAAATATGTAGGAGCAACCGATATACAGGCACCTCTGGTAAATTATACATACAGCTTAGGATCAGTTTTTATTTACATTTAAATTCAGGAACGTTTTCAGGGGACTATCAACCATCCTTAAATCTCCGGTGTTGGCATACATGGATTCTATTAAAGACAACATTACCAGATGCGTATTACAATGAAACTTGGTGGGCATGTTCCTAATATCTTTTCCTTAGGACCGTCAGTACCTAATTTGCTTGAACCCCTCTAATCGCTGCTTGCAGCTATATTTATTACTAGCTGAAAGTACCCGTGCTTCGCTACGGAAGGCAGAACGCTAAGCAATATGGCAATAAGCAGTAAGCACTGAGCAGGACTGGATGATCAGAGATCAGAACGTAACGTCAACAAATAACGTACTACCCCTTTGTAGTACCGATACAGGGCAAACTACTTTGAAAATAATTTTTATCGTGCATCTAACATGTAATAAGAAACAATGTAGTAAGTTTCATTAGGATCCGTGCTGTTATTTCGAAGAGTTTACAATGCGTGAGAAATCGCGTTTTTCGCGAGTTAGCCGCGATCCAGGGCGAATTTTTCAAAACCCTTTCTTAGTGAGCACCTAAGACCCAAGAGGAAGGTATGTTCCAAATTTCATTGCAATCCGTGCAGTGGTTTTTGAGATTTCGTGATGAGTGAGTGAGTCAGTCAGTGGAGTTATTTTTATAATAACTCCATTTCAGTTTCTAGACTTCAGAGCTTCAATCTGCTCATGGGCCTAAGAGATTTAATTTTAAAAATATCTTCTCAAATAGAAATACTTTTAATAAAAATGTCAAATATAATAAAAACCCAATACAAACTTTTAATCAGTTCTCAAGCTGCCCTCCATACCATATGTTACAATGACAATGGTTAGGATTAGGCTCCTATTCAGACATCACTATTGCATTTGCCTTTAAACTGCTAACTCGTTAACGTCACTCATTTAAACATTTACAATTAATTTCAGCTCAACAAATCATTTCTGGGGATTATTACCAAGAGCATGTTGAACTGAAAGATCGGTTGAAGATTAGAGCAACACGAATACTTCTCATGCCCCTTAAATGTAACCAGGCACCTCTGGTAAATTATACATACAGTTTAGGATCAGATTTTATTCACATTTATATTCAGGAACGTTTTCAGGGGATTATCAACCATCCTTAAATCTCCAGTGTTGGCATACATGGATTCTATTAAAACAATACTCTGTCATGATAGGGGAAAAAAACCCTGGATAGTGTCAGAGACGTGATGGAGATTAATTACATCTAAAGGATCCCCTTCTATGTTCTTCCAGAACTACACTATATAGACAAAGGTTTGTGGACACCTGACCATTAGATTCATATGTGCTTTTTGGACATCCCATTCCACATTAAGTCCACATTTGCTGTTATAATAACCTCGACTCTTCTAGGAAGATGTTCCACTACATTTTGGAGTGTGCTTGTGGAGATTTGTGCTCATTCAGCCACAAGAGTGTTAGTGAACTCAGGTACTGATGTAGGTGAGGTGAGGAGACCTTGGGTGCTGTCAGTGTTCACATTAATCCCAAAGGTGTTCAGCAGAGTTAAGGTCAAAGCTCTATAGCAGGCCACTCAAGATCTTTCACTCGCTTATGTACACCATATCTTCATGGAGCTGGCTTTGTGCACAGTCATGCCGGAATAGATTTCGATCTCCAAGTTCGAGTGAGTTGAAATTTTTGTGCTACTACTCCAAAAACATCCTATACAATTTTGTGCCTCCAAGTTTGTGGTAACATTTTGGGAAAGAAACACAAGTCAGGTGCCCCAATACTTGTTGTCCATATAGTGTATGTTTTATTCAGGGCAAGATTAAATAAATAATAAAATGCAAATGTTACGATTCCTTAAAAAAATATATATTATTTAAGGTGTTGGTCAAAGTCTTAAAGTACATGTACAGTATATTTGTTTTTTTATCTGGCAGACTCTCTTATCCATGCAGGACAGACTCTCGGGAGAGAGAGCACAGGCGATCATTTATGCGTTAAGGGCTAGATTTTGGGCAGGACTGAAATTTGAACTCTTAAACTTGCTTGGTGTGATCCAAATCTGACAGGAACAGTCACGGTTGTTAGATTATTTGTCAGAATTTATACAAATCTGTTTAAGGATAGGAATGAGATGACATAAAGGTCGAATCATGATAATCAATTAAATGTTTGATGTAAAATTCAACTCAGCTAAGTTCACAAAATGTTTCGAACTCCTTATCCACTGTTTAAAAATGACCAAAACTGAATGCAACAATAGACTTTTCCTTTTGTAAAAATCTGTCCAGAAGTTTACTCACAAGACTTGAAACATTAAAAGAAATCAAAGTCAAAAACTCTCCACTACCCAGAGTGTGTGTGTGTGTATATATATATATATATATATATATATATATACCATAATTTCTGGACTATAAAGCGCACCCTTATATAAGCCGCACCCACTGAATTTTACAAATATTTTTATTTTTAACATAAATAAGCCGCACCTGTGTATAAGCCGCAGGTGTCTACACTGAAACTAATGACCTTTACACAGGCTTTACCGAAAGAGAGTGTCTGTTACACGGTGTAACGGGTGAAATATGTTGTGGCTCCTTTAAGAGCAGAGCGGCATTTTGGGAACAGCATGTCACTGCATTCTTCCGGTATTACTGCATGTGTGTGCCTGTGAGTCTGAGGATTATGTGCTCATTATTTTCTGATGCTCATTTCTAAGTTTCTTTGACTAACCCATAACGCCGTTGCCAAGAAAAATAAAAAAGCACGCGTTTTGGAAACCTGTCTGTGCTTATATGATTTCATTTGCAACTGGAGTTTTTGTTGAGCTATCCCTTCACCCAGACTCAACGCGCTACAACGGCTTGTATCTAAACAGTAGCCGACCAAGTCAGTCATTGTTTACTGTCTTCCTCCTTCCTTTCACAACTACAGTGGTACCTTGACCTACGAGTGCATTAATGTACGAGTTTTCCGAGGTACAAGCGGTCACTCGGTCGATTTTTTTGCTTTGTTACGCGAGCAAAAAATTGAGGTACGAGCTCGAGACGCCGCTGCTAGATGGCGAAGCGAAGCCAGAAAGCGAAGATTGTGACGAAAATTAAGATAAGCAAAGAAGAAAAAGTAAAAATGTTAAAGTTTAGGGATACGTAGTGTACTGGAGTGATAGTAAAAAACGAGTTTTCCCTCCGCCTCCGCTTATCGCCTCTACCCCCCCTCCACACACACACACACACACACACACACACACACACACACACACACACACACACACCCCACCGGCGTTTTCGTTAGCTCAAGTCGTCTCATCTCCAAGGAAAATACACTGAATAAAACCTTATTATATCTTTACATACTCTTTTATTATGTTTTTATACAAGATTTGTTATTTAGAAATGTATTTTCCAATTTAATAACATGAAACATAAAAACGGGGTGTCATTTTGAGGGTTGGAACGGATTAATGCCATTTTAAGTATTTTCAATATGGAAAACTAATTTGATGTGCGAGCAAATTGAGATACGAGCTCGTCCACGGAACGAATTAAACTCGTAGGTCAAGGTACCACTGTATTTCTCTCGGGAGTTTATCTTTTGTCATCGCCGTGCGTTTAAAAATCAACACCGGTGAAAGTTTTTCTCCCGAAGCCGTGCAGCTCAGAACACAGGTGAGGTGCGTTTTTTCGTTTCCTTTCAAAAATTTCATTGGTCCAATGTTATGGGGTTCGGTTTTTGGCTTGAAGTTTGTGAAACCGGGAAAAACCCAGGAAAAATTCATAAATTAGCCGCTTCGTTGTTTAAGCCGCGGGGTTCAAAACGTGGGAAAAAAGTAGCGGCTTATAGTCCGAAAAATACGGTATATATATATATACACACACACACATATTCTCCTACTATTTCTTAGCATTTACATGGGACACAAGGTCACCCAAGGTGGTGCACATGCATTTTTGGTGTCCAGACATTATGCCCTTCTCCTCTTCTAATCTTTACAACTTAACCTTACAATAGAGTTGGTTCTTTATGTCACTGACATTACATTTATTCTTTTTTGTGTGTGTGTGTCTAGTGAGTTTTTAAAATGAATAAGTAGCTTAAATTCTGATTATTTGCTCTAAAACAACCTCTTAGAGACCAGAGGATTTTTTTAACAAAATTTATTTGCCGTACAAACCACCTGGCATCACTATTATTAATATTTATTTATCGGCTGCTGATCCAACAGTGAAAATGTTCCTAGAGCGAGCTTGGAGCAGTGTGATTCCTGCCCCAATGGTCCTCTATAAATATTTTTATTAGTTTGCATTTATGACCACTAGGTCTAGTAATAACACTTTCTAGGGAAAATGGGGCAGTTTATACCAATATATGGATGAGCTGCTACTGACACTAATATACTGTACTTGTGTAGACATCCAGTTTATTTTGCAATAGTCTTGTGCCAAAGTATTTTTGCAGTGCAGTACAAAATACTTGGAGTGAAGTACATGAGTGAGATGTTTGCCAGGTGAAATTTCAAGATAAAGAGAAACTTTTAAGCAGACATTTTCCTTGTGTGTTTTCTAAATATCAAGGATAACGTCTAAAAAGCAATAATAATTATTAACTTTAATCACACAATTATCAAAACAGTAGCGATAAGTGCTATGAATAAAATGGCATACAATATTTTAAAACATATAAAGAAGAAGAGCAAAATTCAAACCCGGAACTGTCTGAAGTCGGAAAAGGTCATGTTGAAGGTTTTTGCATGAGCCATGAGCAGCTCCTGAATGATGTTTTCTTGTTCTTGCGTGAGCACGATAGGTTCCTCGGTCAACCTTTTCCTTCGGATAATCATCCTCCGTTTCTCCACAGCCTCATCTGACATTATCACTAACACACACAAGCACACACACACACACACATATATATATGCAGATAATCATCTTCAACAATGACATAAATATAAGTGTTGCCTTTTCAAAAATGTGTTGAGGTATAGAGATATAAAACTCAGAGAAATCTTCAAATGTACTATGGAGAGAGAAATTCCAGCAAATAAATGCAGAGGTTCCAAGGACATCACACTCACGTTCCTTCAACATGCCGATGGAAAGACATTTCTGTAGCCGGCAGGACTGGCACTGACGTCGATTGCTCTTGGTGATGATGCATTTGTTCTGGAACGCACAGCGGAAATTTGGTGTACCCTTCATGGCACGTCTGTAACACAGCAACATACCGAGACGAGAGTGTGAGCACATATAGTGAACACAATAAACACTATTGAGTATATATCCTACACACTGCAAAACCAACATTATCACTACAGATTGAATTTGTGACATACGATAAGCACTGAAAAACACTACAGACTCTGAATGCTAAAGACTGCAGAACTGACATACTGTGCCCATCAAAGGCAATTTGCACTACAGACCGACATACAGTAAACACCTCATCTCCTTCTTCTTACTGGTCGCCACAGCGGATCAGCCATCTCCATACCATCCTGTCCTCTACATCTGCCTCTTTCAAACCAATCACTTGCATGTCTTTTTTCACCACATCCATAAACCTCCTCCTTGGCCTTCCTCTTTTACTCCTGCCTGGTGGTTTCATCCTCAACATTCGTCTACATACATATGGACATGACCAAACCATCTCAATCACACCTCTGTCACTTTGTCTCCAAAACGTCCTACCTGCATGGTCCCTGTAGTAAACTTATTTTTACCGTAATTTCCGGACTATAAAGCGCACCCATATATAAACCGCACCCACTGAATTTGACAAAGATTTTTATTTTGAACATAAATAAGCCGCACCTGTCTATAAGCCGCATGTGTCTACACTGAAACTAATGAACTTTACACAGGCTTTAACAAAAGACAGTGTCTGTTACACGGTGTAATGGGTGAAATATGTTGTGGCTCCTTTAAGAGCAGAGCGGCATTTTGGGAATAGCCTGCCGCCGCATTTTTTCCGGTATTACTACATGTGTGCAAGGCCGAGGAATATGTCCTTATTATTTTCTGATGCTCAGTTCTAAGTTTCTTTGACTAACCCGTAACGCTGTTGCCAAGAAAAATAAAAAAGCATGAGTTTTGGAAACCTGTCTGTGCTTATATGATTTCTGTTGCAACTGGAGTTAGTGAGTGAGCGGCAGGTCAAACGTCAGAGGAACCTCATCCATATTTATGATGTGGTGCGGTCTGATTCAGTGGGAGCGCGTCTGATTTAATATAAAGAGTTTAATTGGTTCACCTGAACCCGTTCCGCAATTTCATTAGTTTAATGTTACGGGGCTCAGTTTTTTGGCTTGAAGATTGTGAAACCGGGAAAAACCCAGGAAAAATCCATAAATTAGCCGCTTCGTTGTTTAAGCCACGGGGTTCAAAGCGTGGGAAAAAATTAGAGGCTTATAGTCCGGAAAATACGGTAATTCAGTTCATTGTTGTCACTCCCAATGAAAATTGCAGCATCTTCAGCTCTGCTACCTCCAGCTCCACCTCCTGTCTTTTAGTCAATACAACTGTCTCTAAACCATACAACATCGCAGGTCTCACTGCAGTCCTATAAACTTTCCCTTTCACTCTTGCAAATACACTTCTACATAAAGTAAACAGCAAAGAATATAAACTCTTTAAAAAGTCACCACTACAGACTATGAACATTACTAAATGTCAATAAATATCAATAAATATTACATATTGTGGAATGCAAAATTGTTCAACCAGTTGTCATAATCTTTCAAGCGTAAATGTCTATGAAACTTTTTTTTGGTAAATGTGTCCTGAATTGATTTGAATGAAGGCAAGAGTACAGCATCAAAATCAACCCATGATCAACTAGTTCGCTAAAACAAGTCAAAGGTGAATCTGTGAACGTTCCATTGGCCACCGTATACAGACAAAGCAAAACAGAATTACAATTTCTGAAAATGGATGAACAACCAAGAAACGAACAAACACTAGTACAGTACAGTAAAAGTGTAAATCCTGTCTGGTTTCTTGCAATTAATATAAATCAAATATGCAATCAAATAAATACATTTGTGCTGTCGAAATTCTCCCAGCGCAATCCTCCACTGAAACCATGCGCTGTCCAATTGACAACATGACTAAACATTCTGAAGGACGTGTTTGTGAACAGTTGCAAAAGGACTTTCATTCTGATGGCAATGAGATGTTCATTGACACAAATATCTACTTTTGAAAGATGAACTAAGGATTTTGAGAGAAGTACAGGCTTTTGCAAGAAATCCATTCTGTTGCGCCGTTTGTACACATTGTTTTAAGAAATGCACTTACTGGTTTACAAATATTAAGAATGATTCAAGAAATGCTCTAAAGCAACTGAGAAAAACTGCAAACACCACAGACTGCGAACAAAATGTATTTCTCAAGGTTCTTTCATTCAGAGTTAACTTGCGATGCTTGCTATTAGTTATTCAGTCATAGCTGGTTTTGTCCGAGTCCATTATACGGTGGATAGCTGTCTGATGTCACCCGAAAGAAATTGTTTTTTCTTTTTGAGTCTAGTTCTTTTCAAGGTTAAATCCTTGAGTCATTTCAAAGACCTTTTCCTCACCACTAACAAATAATTAAATAATTATCAGCATACTAAATTTGTCAGCAGGGGGGCAGCCTGGACAGATTCAGCACAGGACCCCTGGGCGAGCCGTTCCACACAGGGCCAGTATTCACACCCTCAAATCAACACCCAAATCACCATCATTAGCAACTGCTGAACACCCCTGTTCACAACCCCCCAGCACAATCCTCCACTGAAACCAGCACACCACCTTCCCTGACTGTGATGGCTAACCAGGGTAGAATACTGCTGGAAAAGGCTGGAGGCCCTGATGGTATTAGCCCCAGGATCCTAAAGTCTTGTCCTGCTTAGCTGTCTGGTATCTGGTCTTGAACTTCTGGACAGCTTTGTGGAGTGGTGCACCATGAACCATCTGCTCCTAAACATTGTGAAAACCAAGAAGATGGCAGTGGACTTTAAGAAGGGTAAAACTGTGATTAAACCTGTTACCAGCATGGGTGAGGAGGTTGGGGTTGTGGACAAGACTGATTCAGCTTCGCTGTGACAAAGAACAGCTCAGGAAATCATTCTTACCGTATGCCATTGCACTGTACAATGACTCACCTCTATGTAAATGGTAATAGCAACTTATATACATATCCCATTATTTACTATCATTGTACAGACACATACAAACACTGACAATTTGCACATTTAATTATTTTTCTTTTCTTTCTTTTTGCTGTTTGCACTCTGTTTTTTATGTAGCATCATCTTCCAATATTGTATTTATTTATATAAGTTACAATTATTTAATTACATTCTGCTTTTTTTTTTTTTTTTAAATAAATAGGGATCGATAAAGTATATCTAAGTCATAGTCTGATTAAATAAATGGATGAAGGGGCATAGATAGATGGATGAATAAAAAAATCTATGAATGAAGAGTTAAACTGCTGATTGAAATGATGGGCTGGATGAAACTGAATTAAACAGATGGATGAAAAATAGATAAAAGAACCAACCAACCAACAAATTCTCTGTGGTTATTTAAACAGCCATTTCCTAACAGCTAATCTAACACATTGTCTCCGATTGAAAAACATTAAAAGCTTTTCCATTAACCTGAAAGCTCAAGCAGACACATGGCCTCTTGGAATCTAATAAGCTCTTTCTCTCATTTTTCTCCATAGAGGCTTTACAGCATTTTATGTCTAATGTACACTTACAGACCATTTCACCTTTCTCTGCGCAAATAAAGCAAGTCTGATGACGGCTTTAACACAATTCACATTTTCTACAAGCATCACGCAAAAATGAATGCCATGTGCTGCAATGGTGCTATTTGTATACTGGGGTGACACGCTGAGACAAGTGGGTACACACTTCAAATTGTTGGCAAGTAGGTCACAATATTAAAAAAAAAAACATAACTGTGAAAAATGGACAATGGGTCGGATAGTGAATTTAGATAGCACTGTTCTCGCACTTAAGGTTGCTACACAATAAGAAAACCTGCACAGCCACACAAGTCTGCCACACCACTGGGCAATGCCATGGAGCACAGACACATCATGTAAAAGAAAGCGTTGTGCCGTCCTGAGATCAGTGTTAGCTTACACTGTAAGCAAGCAGAAAGAGACATATGATGCATCGTAGATCAAGATTGGGTCTGGGATTTGCTATAACCAGTGGAGGAAAACAGTAAAACATGAAAACAGAAACCAACCATACGAACAGCAATGCAGAGTGTACTGTGAACCGGAAACCTAACTAATTGGATGGATGGTTGGATAGATGTTATCCAGAAGAAAATGTTTTTCTTTTCAAGGTTTTATCATCATGTCATTTTTGAAAGTTTTTCCTTTAACTTTAACTAATATCTGGACATTGTGGGGAGATGAATAGATTTAAATTATTGAATGAATAAGTGGATGGATGGATGGATGGATAGATAGATGGATTGGATTGGACTGATCAACCAACCAACCTCGAATGATGTGCAGAATGACTTGTGCAACTCACACTTCTATGACAGTTTTACAATTGCTCTCTCAACACAGGTTGAGAGTTTGGGTGTTGTCCTCAACAATACCTTATCTTTTGAAGCTCATATTAACAAGATCACTCGAGCGGATTACTATCACTTTCGTAATATGAATCGCTTAAACAGTGTATTGAATTCAAAACCTTGCTTTTTGCTTATAAGGCATTACATAACCTGACTCCCTATTTATCTGACCTACTTTTAACATATATTCATTGTTGAACCCATAGATCGATGTCTTCATTCTTCTTATTTCTTCCTCGTACGCATTTGGCATCTATGGGACCTCGAGCTTTTAGCAACGCTGCTCCTTATTTGTGGAATCAACTGCCTCTTAATTATTATTATTATTATTATGACTACAACTAATCCAACTCACTGCAATATGCTGGAGAGTTTTCTGGAAACAGCTGAACTTCAAAGAATGAAAATAGAAAATACAAAAAGTCAAAGCTTAATTGTACCTCGATAATATCATCATGTATGCTAATTGTTGCTAGGATGCACTCGATTTGTAATCTAAACTTCTCTAATTATCCATTTATCACATCCAAAAACAATACAAGGCTACGGAGCAATGCTGTTTGGATCTGAAACTCTCTCCTGTCTGTCAGAAGTACCTGGTAATTGCTGTTAAAACATAGTTGCTTCCCAAACAGCAGAAAGCAATTATTGCTGCACATGGAAGCACTTATCCAATTTTGCCTAAACAGCTGGCTACCAGTGAAGGCTAAGCAAGCTGCCATTCAGCATTACAAAGGCTTTTGTCTACCTCTAAACAACAATGAGACAGAAAGACACTTTTTATCATTAGGAGACTGAATGGAGGGTGAGTATTCAGATCCTGAGCATTGAAGAAGAAAAACACATTATCTAGATACGAATACTCAATACATACACAATGTATGCATTCACTCCTATACAGTATAAACATTAATACCTCCACTTCCATTGGAATGACTACAGTGGTTTGAACTATCGTGATAGCTATCAGGTCAGACGATTTAAATGTCGAACGTGGAAAAACGTGCCTTCTGCAGTGGGTTGTATTTCATATTTTATTCTTATTTTGTATCCCATTCACATGAACCTGCTGTTAGTTCTATATTATCTTTTCTTGTCCATGTTACAAAACAGATAAAATCTACCCTGGGTAGCTTTGCTCTCAAAAACAGGAATGGAAGGTTTAAATGAACAGCATGTTGTATAGCAGAATGACTTCACATTGCATTTCACGCACATCTCAAAAGCTTACTGAGCACCGAGCATGTGCCTCAAGGCTCGCTACACAGGGTGTAAGGAAGCAAAAAAAATTGTTAAAGCGTAATAAGCTGATAAGAACGCATGCAAACCAGAAGCTGTAATAGGATTCCTTTAGACCATATGTTGGCTTTGCTAAGAATGAGCAAAAACACTGATTCCACAGAGTGAATCACTGTTGTGTAGGAACATATTGCCAATATTACTGTGGCAAAATTAGCCTACTGCAATTAGACTCATATACACTGCAATGCCGACATGGTTGCGAAGAAACCTGTGCTGTACCAGTGACACTAAAGGTATATTTTTAACTGCATGAAATTTAATAAAAATAGTTGCTTTCAGAAGTAATAAAAGAAAAAAGAAAAAAAAGGATTGAGAATCTGTGATCGGTTTCTCTTATTAAACTATGTGAAATGCATATGATTAATATAATTGTTATATTATTGTAATTATAAAATATTATTATATATTAATTATAAGATTATAATAGTTAGTCGGTGGCTTGTTAGTACAGAAGATGGTGTTGCTGCCACACTGCTCCTTAGTGATCATTGATTACTCTTTGTGTAGATTTTCACTGTTTTTTCTCTTGGTTTCTGTAGCTTCACCAAACCTCTCCAAACATGACAGTAGGTAAACTACCCCTAAATGACCCCTAAATGTGAATAAGAGTAATTCTTGTTCCATTCAGGGTGGATTTCTGCTGCAATCCCATTGTTTTCAAGAATTTTAGTCACTCTGGACCTGAAAATCGTACTGATGATTGATCAATACATATTTGCTAAATTATTTACTAATTACCACAAGTAAACATATATATGTCAGAAATTGATTGCTGCCTTTAAATTATATATATATATATATATATATATATATATATAAACAGACATATATATATCTACATACGAGTGCCCTAACATACAAGTTTTTTGAG
>JAAIIK010000008.1:11978133-12005440 GCA_014706435.1 Silurus glanis
AGCTGCTTTGAGACAATGTTCATTGTTAAAAGCGCTATACAAATAAAAATGAATTGAATTGAATTGAATATATCTGATTTCTGACCGATGTTTCTTCGGGGCTAAGCACATTTGCACTCAACTGCAATATTGTCAAATTATACCTTCTGCAGGCCTTCACAGCTTGAGGTTCTTGTCTAAAAGCATCCAGCAGCACTATTTCTGCCTCCTCATGTTTATAATATGGTCACATACATGACCACTCTCTGGGGCATTAAGTGCAACCTCTTAATATGTGTAAGATGAAGTGCATGTAAGAGAGACAGAGACAGAGACAGAGACAGAGACACAGAGAGAGTGCCCACCTGAAGAATCCTTTACAGCCCTCACAGGTCATGGCATTGAAGTGGTATCCTGTAGCTGTATCTCCACACACTTGGCACACTTTGGGCTCGTCATCCTCCTCTGGCTCTTCCCTGGGCCCCTCTTCCTCTCCTGAGTCATCCAGATCTCTGCTGCCACAACTCATCCTGTACCCTGACAAACACTATCTGAGAAGAAATAGATAGAGTAGAGACAAAAAGAAAGAAAGAGAGATATCCAGGTCACTGAATTGTGTCTAACTGTATGTTCACATTATTCTACTACACAGAGAGAGAGAGAGAGAGAGAGAGAGAGAGAGAGAGAGAGAGAGAGAAAAAGAGAGAGAGAGAGGGAAAAAAAAGCATTTAGTCAAATATCCATGTAATCGAACTGTGTCCAAACACCGTACGTTTAAATTGTTCTAGTGCAGTAACTTTGCAGCTCCACTCTCACTCCACTGCTGGCTATCCTTTCCCTTCTTGCTGTTCTAGTAATTGTTCAACACAAGCATAAACCACAGATTTACAGTAAGTGCTCATCATCCACAGCTAGAAACACTGCCTCAGGTAGGCATGCAATAAATATATTTAGGTG
This sequence comes from Silurus glanis, assembly GCA_014706435.1. Taxonomy (NCBI): domain Eukaryota; kingdom Metazoa; phylum Chordata; class Actinopteri; order Siluriformes; family Siluridae; genus Silurus; species Silurus glanis. The sequence goes on from JAAIIK010000008.1 coordinate 11,979,070, forward strand.
TGTGTGAGTGTGCAAGACAATCGGCTCCTGCTCACAAACTCAACACTGCATCAAAAAATGCGTAAAAAGAGTTGAGCAATAAAAAAAAAGAGCTTTTGAACATGAAAAGAATAAAAAAGATGCCTGACTGAGACAGAGAAATAGAAGAGTACGCAGAGAGTAACACACGGCTGAACATACCCTGAATGTGTGCTGTTCCCCTCTAAAGTGCTCCACTTAAAGACCTTCCTCTCACTGAGCAGCAAGTAATGTCCCTGAGCCAAGCCTAGCCAGCTAAGCATCAGGCGTTGCCTTGGTAGCCACCTGAGACTAACTATCATCAGAGATGGCCAATCCTTCCCCTGCATCGAGTCAGCGCGTGGTAACACTACGCAGCTACAGTCACTTAGTCACTCTCATACAATCACTTATTAAAGTAATGCTGTTCCAAAAAAACCTTCTCTTCCTGAGCTTGAGGACTGCAAAAGCTCGCTACAAAAAAATACTCTAAGAGCTTGTATGATTGGGAAACTGCCAAAGACGAACCCATAGACAGAAAACATTCAGTTTCATTGACAGTATACAAATATTCAAATCTGGGGGAATCTCCAAGCTGCTCATCAGTGCACCCTGATTTTATTATGGAATAGAGACACATAAGGAAAGCAAATATTTAGTGTTGGATGAAAAAACAAAGAATGTGTCCATAATTGACCATAGTGGTCATGACCCAGCAGGAGAATTTTACTAACCATTAGTTATTTATACTTTCATATAGAGTTAATTAGCTGATAACAATAATCCATTATGCTCAGAAATGTAATAGAGTAGGTTTGAAGGTTTATTGTTACATGAACTGAAAACTGTTTTACACCATACAATGAAATTCTTGCTTTCGGAATCCTCATAGCAACCTCTGACATCTTCTCTATAGGACATAATAAAAACACAAAATGCAAAGAGGAAAAACAATATATATGCATATATACAGTGTGTGTGTGCAATGTGAACATGGAAGACGTGTTTGTGTAAAATCTTGTAGTAGACACACAAAAAAAAAAAGGTTTTGTTGCTGAAGCCTATGTGTCTATTATTACTCACAATCCCATTTAAATAAAAGCATTTTATAATCTCAATTGAAAATGTGGCCTGGATTACATTTTTTGATTTGATCTGATTATTGATTTTTTTTTTTTTTTTATATTTTTGCAATAATCAAATTCATCATAATTCCCACATGCTATTGTGCTCATCAAGTGATGTTTATTCCGTACAATGGCAAGATTTGGAGCTTTTATTTAAAATAAATATTAAATGCATTTTTCTATAAAAGCACAGTGTATAATATACTTATACGGTGAAATAAATATATAGCTTGATAGCCTGGTGGTTAAGGTAAGCTGCCACTACTGGGCCCCTGAGGAGGGCCCTAAACCCCATAGCTAAAACACATTATATAAATGATATAATATATCATTCAATATGTTATATGAATGATATAAATGAGATAAATGTAAGTCAATCTGGAGAAGGGTGTCTGCTAAATGCCAAGATGTAAATGTATATCTCATTTATAGGTCTGAGCATTTGAGGGTTATATCCAAGGTCTTAATCATTGAACTAGATTATGAATACCTTGTATTATTCATATGTGTGAAAAATGAAATATACTAACACAGGAGTCTGTTTGTGTTTGCTTTAAATAAATACTACATTTGTGATGTAAAATAGTGAAATGTTTTCCCTTAGTTAGTCATGCACATATTAAAAATATGGTGAGGTAGGAATAAGTAGTCCCAACCCCCCCACCCATCAGGAGAAATGTTTGTTAACACATTTCAACACACAAATGCATACATGCACACATGCTATTCTCACCATCGTTACCCCACAGCACACTTCCTGTTTTCTATGGCTGCTTTCTAGCATGAAAATGAGCAGAGACCACTGAGACGTAGCACAAAAACAAGGCAGAGCAATGTCAGCCAGAATTGTGTATCAAACCAGGAAAAATAGAGCTAATAAAAATGACAGAGCCATTTAGAGATCATCAGAGATAACAAGGCGCTCTTAATGAAGGAGGAGGATAGGGCTTGCGTTGAGAAATGTCGCTTAGGGCAGAGTGCTTATAATGTCCATGTGTCTATATTAAAATATTATTCAATCCATTATTATTATTATTATTATTATAGCACAAAAATGTTCATGAGGTTTGATGCATTGCCTATAACAGCAGCACTCAAACTAATGAGATATATATATACTGAACAAAATTATAAATGCAACACTTTTGTTCCCTCCTATTTTCCTGAGCTGAACTCTGGAGACGGCTTGGGACGGCTTATGGTAGAGAAATGAACATTCAATTTACGAGCAACAGCTCTGATGGACATTCTGCAGTCAGCATGCCAATTGCACGCTCACTCAAAACTTTCAACATCTATGACATTGTGCTGTGTGATAAAACTGCACATTTGAGAGTGGACATTTATTGTGGCCAGCCTAAGACACACCTGTGCAATAATCATGCTGTCTAATCAGCATCTTGATATGCCACACCTGTGAGGTGGATGGATTATCTCAGCAAAGGAGAAGTGCTCACTAACACAGATTTATGAACAATATTTGGAAGAAATATGCCTTTTGTGTACATAGAAAAAGCAAAAACAAAAGTGTTGCATTTATAATTGTGTTCAGTGTGTAAATATATATATAAAACCCACAAACACCCCCTTACATTTCAGTACCCATTTTAGTATCTTCTCAAGGGACAATACTATAGAAATGAAATTTGGATATACTTTGGAGTAGTCAATGTGCAGCTTCTATAGCAGTACAGATGCAGTTACTGACCTCTGAAAATAACTCAACATACAGCCATTATTGTCAAAAAAAACTGGCAACAAAAGTGAGTACACCCTAAGTGAACATGTCAAAACTGTGTCCACAGTCTCAATAGTTTGTGTGAGCATTATTGTTATCTAACACTGCCTTAATCATCCTGCACATGGAATTCACCAGAGCTGCACTGGTTTTGGCTGGGATCCTCTTTCACTCCTCCATAATGACATCATGGAGCTGCTGGATGTTAGACACATGGCACTTCTCCACCTTCCACTTGAGGATCCCAACAGCTGCCAATAGGGTTCAGGTTTGGAGACATACTTGGCCACTCCATCAGCTTCACCTTCAGCAAGGCAGTTGTCATCTTGGTGGTGTGTTTGGGGTCCTAATTATGTTGGAATACTGCCGTTCAGGCCAGTTTCTGAAGGGACGGCATCATGTTCACAGTACATGTTGGAATCCATGTTTCCCTCAATGAACCGCTGCTTGTATGGTCCTTTTAAGCAGACAAAACCATGAACATGATGAATAGGACATGTAGCTTTGCATGGGTACATGATTTACAGCTGTTATCACTTAGGGTGTACTCACTTTCGTTGCCAGCTATTTATGTTGAGTTATTTTCAGAAACTGTATATATATTTACAGTTTCTGAAAATAAAACAGCACTGTGGAATAAAGCTTTTGCACATTTTATCACTGCCCAGAGCCTTTACATTTATTTGCTGTACAAAAATATATAGAAATACAGGTATTGTTAGCCAACAGGGTATGGGTGGAAATTGGGCCACTGTTGGACGAAGGAGGAGAAGGAGAGGAGGAAGACGTCTACAGAGACAGCAGGGAAAGAAGTGTAGGAGAGTGGAGGTTCGGGTTGGTACTTTAAATGTTGGTACTATGACTGGTAAAGGGAGAGAGGTAGCTGATATAATGAAGAGGAGAAAGGTAGATATGGTGTGTGTTCAGGAGTCCAAGTGGAAAGTGAGTAAGGCCAGGAACATTGGAGGTGGCTTTAAACTGTTCTATCATTGTGTGGATGGAATGGTTTTGGAGGTAAGGAAGAAGAAGAAGAAGAGGAGGAGAGTGAAGACTGAAAGAAGAATAGGATGGTGGAAACTGAACGAGGAAGACTGTAGTATGAGATTCAGGGAAGAAGTTAGACAGGGGCTCTGTCAAGTATGTGAGGGTGGTGCAGGACATGTATGAGGACAGTGTGACAGCAGTGAAGTGTGCAGTAGGAACGACAGACTGGTTCAAGATGGAAGTTGGACTGCATCAAGGATCGGCTCTAAACCCTTTCCTGTTTGCAGTGGTGATGGACAGGTTGACGGACGAGGTCAGACAGGAGTCTCCGTGGACTATTATGTTTGCGGATGATATTGTGATTTGTGGTGAGAGTAGGGAGCAGGTTAAGAAGAGCCTGGAGAGGTGGAGGTACGCACTGGAGAGAAGGGGAATGAAAGTCAGTAGGAGTAAGACATAGTGCATGTGTGTGAATGAGAGGGAGGGCAGTGGAGTGGTGCGGTTGCAGGGAGAAGAGGTGGAGAAGGTGGAAGAGTTCAGGTACCTGGGGTGAGAAATGCAATGTAATGGAGAGTGTGTTAGAGAAGTGAAGAAAAGAGTGCAGGCAGGGTGGAGTGGGTGGAGAAGAGTGGCAGGAGTGATTTGTAATAGAAGGGTATCTGCAAGAGTGTAGGGGAAAGTTTATAGGACTGTGGTGAGACCTGCGATGTTGTATGGTTTAGAGACAGTGGCATTGAGTAAAAGACAGGAGGCGGAGCTGGAGGTAGCAGAGCTGAAGATGTTGAGGTTTTCGTTGGGAGTGACGACGATGAACATGATTAGAAATGAGTTTATTAGAGGAACAGCGCATGTAAGACGTCTTGGAGACAAGGTGAGGGAGGTGAGATTGAGATGGTTTGGATAAGTGCAGAGGAGGGACATGGGGTATATCATGAGAATGCTGAGGATGGAACCACCAGGAAGGAGGAAAAGAGGAAGGCCAAGGAGCCGATTTATGAATGTGGTGAGGGAAGACATGCCGGTAGTTGGTGTGAAAGAGGCAGATGTAGAGGACATAGTAGTATGGTGACGGATGATCTGCTGTGGTGACCCCTAACGGGAGATGTCAAAAGAAGAAGACAAAGGTATAATTGACAGCTTTAACAAATTCCATGGCATACAGTGGGAGCTATGCTTAAAATCAATGCAAGCACATAGCCAAACAAGAATAGCATGAGCGGCTTTAAAAATCAATCCTGCACACAATCCATTTCTAAAAACACAGTGCATAGGGGATTTTTTTAATTATTATTATTATTTCACACTATGCTTAATGATCTCAAATAACCCAGATCAGATCGACATTAAATCATGGTCATTTGAAGGAAAAAAAAAAGCACCAATGCTTTGTTTGTATGCTTGTCCAACATTTAGGTACATACATGGAAGCCTTATAAACTATTGTTAATCAACCTTTTCTAACTGGGTTGTCTATGTCGTCCAATAGAACAGTCTGGTAAAAAAAATTTGAAATTTGGATTAGGGAGAATCCTAGAAATATTTTGACAACATTTTGAGCAGGTGCTAACATCAATCGAGTGCCAGCAAGTCAAATCTGGGCCTAGTTAAAAAGGAGGTTTACAGTCATAATTTTAAAACTGTCTCTTTAATGCACTGCAGTTTCTTGGATTCCTGGAAATGAGACCAACAAAAGTTATCAAAAGAATTTGTTTAAGAGGCACTTTAATCAATTAAATGTACAGAACATACCAAATTGGCCATCATGATTGAATGCATAATACTTGACCTTCAATAAATTGCTGCTCTACATGCTTCCCATCTCTGACCTCCTCAACTAGTCTTTTGAAATGTGAAAATCACTGTCATCTGAATGTGTATACTTCTTTCTTTCTGTCCAATTTAATACAATCAGAAGAAATAACTGCTTCAGTCCATTTCTGCATGTTAACGAGCGTCGAGTTATAGCGGCACGAAGAAAAGTGCCATCTTCCTTTTTATAGGTTAAAAGCTATAATTCAGGTGTTTAAAGGGCTTTCAGAACATCATACTGTTCATTAATAATTACTTCTGTGCTGGAAATAGTACATGTTTAAAAAGGAAGAGAATGACAGCTAATGCATTATAACTTACATTTTTATTATTAAGAATTTTCCCAGTGGATGTGAGTCAATAGTCAAATCCAGACAGGTCAGACTGGGTCATTAATTTTTTTATGAAAGCACTAAAACTTTTATTTGCACTCTGGATATTGCAAAAAACATTGAGGTTTTTTTATATTTTGAAAAAGTAGTCAAAGTCAATACAGAACAAATTTTTGTCTAGTTCCAGGAAAAGGTGCTATGGAAAAAAATATCTTGTGATCACACACAAGAAATATTTGTAAATACTAATATTTGTAAAATCTTCACTCATCTACTCTATTTGACATAATTAGTTGCACATAATTAGAAAAACCTGCATTCAAATTTTTTTTTTTTTTTTACGTGACATCTATAACACACACATCACAATCAATCGTGTCCGTTTTTCTTAATGATATATTCTAAAAACATACACTATACGGACTAGTTAACAGACACCTGACCACAAGATTTATGTGTGCTTTTTTAAAACCCCATTCCACATTTAGTCCCCATTTGCTGGTATAATAACCTCCACTCTTTGTGGTAGATGCACCACTAGGTTGTGAATTTGTTCTCATTCAGACACAAAGGTGTTAGTAAAGTCAGGTACTGATGTAGGTGAGGTGAGGAGGCCTGGGGTGAAGTCAGTGTTCCAATTCATCCCAAAGCTGTTCAACAGGGTTAAGGTCAGAGCTCGGTTGCGGATCTTCCACACCAACCCATAAAAAAATATTTTCATCACACCTTGTGCACAGGGGTTTTGTCTTGCTGGAACAGGTTTAAGTCTCCTTGTAAAATTGGAGGGAAATTTTTATGCTACCACATCCATAGACATCCAATACAATTGTGTGCCTCCAACTTTGTGGTAACAGTTTGCAGAGGAACCACATATGGCTAAAAAAATGTCAGGTGTCCCAGTACTTTTGTCCATATAATATAGAATTAATTTCTATATTAATTTCTATATTATTAATTTCTTTTCTTTCTTTTTTAAATGATACAGATTAAAAACTTTCTTTTGGCTTCTCCCATTAGGGGTCGCCACAGCGGATCATCCGCATGTTTGATTTGGCACATGTTTTTACGCTGGATGCCCTTCCTAACGCAACCCTCCCCATTTATCCGGGCTTGGGACCGGCACTAAGAGTGGCTGGGGTTTTTAAATGATACAGATTAATTGTCAAAAACTCTGCAACTGCATTGTCCTCGAGAGGTTAACGACAACATATGCAGGTAGACATTTTAATTCTAAGGTCTTTGCTGCAAGGTATTTAATTACCCAGTGTGTCATATTTATAATGCTAGAACTGCCCATTTCTTTTGTTAATTCATTCATTAAACCCGAATTGTGTCCAATTTTTGATCAAATTGTAATAACCACTTTTGCATGAGCCATTTCTCTTTTGGCATAATAAAATTATAAAGACGAGAAGCTCATTGCAGCTGCTCTCAGATAGAACAATACAAACCCATTTCTGGTACACACAGATGCTTTTTTAATCTCCACACAAACCATAAATAATCAAAGCACCTGTTCAACATTTACAACATGTAATCATAGTGACAGTATATTTCTCTTAACTAGAGCTGCAACTAACGGTTATTTTTATAATCGATCAATCTGACGATTTTATTTTTTTAGATTATTCCGATTAATATATAAATCATTTATTCAAATTTTGGGCATTATAACTATATAAAACCCCAATTCAGGGTACTATGTATTAATGTGTACTCAAAAAATGCAAAAGCCACATATTGAGTTTAACTGTCTTTAATTTAGACATTTATATTTTAAAGCTTATAGTTGCTGCTTGTTGAGGAGAGCATGGGGGATTTCTCCTTTGAACAAATTCACTCATGCTTGGTTGTTTCTTTCTATTAAAAAAACATTCAAATATGCAAGGTGAAGCAATTTGTGCAAAACAACATTTGTATTGCATTTTGCAGATGGCAAGTTGACAATCATGCTTAAAATAATCAATATAAAATATAATACCACATGTTTTGACAAAATACACAGATACTTTGTTCGTTTGTGAAGCTATAATCATTTAGAATATATAATTAATAGAATTTTGTATAATTAAATGATATATACTTAAATTAAAGCCGCAGTAAATCACGTTTGAAAACAGATAAGTTACTGTTGTAGTAGACAAATGCTATTAAAAGAGAATGAAGAGAAAAGAGAAACGCAGGCTTGATTTAAAAAAAAAAAAAGAAAAACAATATGCATTGGTGTACAAATGCATAAGCATTTGCTAAAAACCAAAACAGTGACTAAAAATATAATCGTTTACTGCTGCTGTTTTTTGCTGCTTTTTAATGTAGTTTTTGTTCGCACCGGTTTAATTGAATCCATCACTCTGTCGCGAGCGAGCTAAATGCGCAACCTGAAGCTCGTGAGTCACGACAGAACAGATCCAGTGTGACTGACCTAAAGTTACTGTTTACACAATAGCACTTCATTAAACTACACCATTTTCCATTTTCACATGATGAGGACTATACATTCTGTACTTACCATGCTGATGTTTCACCTTCATCCATGACACCAGAGTGTTTTTTTTTTTCACATGCTTGTACATCACTGTGGTACTTCCATCCCACACAAGCTCCACTTTGCATAACATCCAGGTACCTTTTTTTGTTGCGTTTAATATAAAATGCTCCCATGCCTTGCGTTTAATATATAATGCTCCCATGACCACATTTTTTCCTGCTGCCAGTTGACCCTGTACTGTCCGCCATTTCGCAAGCAGCTGTGTTCTCTTACCGTCACGCTAAACCGTAACTTCAGCAGCCCAACTAATCAATAAAGGCATTAATTGACAACAAATTTTATTATCAATTATTATCGATTTTATCGTTTAGTTGCTGCAGCTCTACTCTTAACCTGTTTAAAGAACAATGCATCGACAAGCTGTAAAAGTTGCCCAGCTGGATGTGTAACTATGTATTGTAGGTTTAAATATTGAGGGGGAAATAAAACATCACTAGGCAGATGTAAGGGTTTATGAAACTGCATACATTTAAGAAGTCAGTTAATTTTTTTTCGTTTTGACTTAAGAATCCACGCTCAATGACATGTCTATATGGTGTACTGTTGTATTCCAAATTCCAAATGACCCCAACTTTTTTTTAAACCTGTTGCAGTCATCAAATTCAAAACATTTTTTTCCTTAAAATGAAATATACTGTCAGATCAGATTTTTTGGTTAGTTTGTTTTATTGTGAATAGAATATTAATTTTTGGGATTCGCAAATCATTGCATTTTGTTTTTATTTACGTTTTGTATAGTGTCCCAACTTATTTGGAATTGGAGTTGCCAGGTCAAGTCAAGTTTATTTCTATAGCGCTTTTCACAATGTCTCAAAGCAGCTTTACAGAATTTAAGAATCAAGGTAATTGATTGTACAGCAGCCTTTGGTTTAGTTAGTTTGTCTACGGCATCTCATTGAACTGTCTGGTATGTAGTTTTTTTTTAAGTAATTTGGCACACTGATTGGGGAGGGTCTAAGAATTAGGTCATTCGGACCAAATTTGGGCTGGGGGCTGCAATAATCTAATGCCACCAATGAGTCAAATTTGGGTCTTGTTCAAAAGTAGGTTAATTAACTGTATCTCCCTTATACAAAAGCCAAGCATTCCCAGGATTCCCTGAGTCGAAAGTTCAACAAAAGTTGAAACACTGAAGCTGACAGAAAAGACACCAAACAGGAAGTGAAGCTGGTTCAACTTCCTGTTTGGTGTCTTTTCTGTCAGCACAACATTTTTGTGCAAGCTTAATTAGATTTGGGTCACATTATTGAGAACCTACTGCCCATTTGTTCATGTACACGTTTCCTCCTACAGTCAAAAAAATACCTGTGTTTGTGGTTAAAATATAAGCATTAGTGAAAGTCTCTTAATATCTAAATCCCTTCAATTAACTACAATATCTCTGCTGTCCTGTGATTCTTAGGCAGTAGTTGTAGCCTGTGCAGCTCACCAAGTCTAAGAGCTTTTATTATTTTTATTATTATTATTATTATTATTATTATTATTACTACTATTATTGTTATTAAGAAAATGTCTCTCTATTGAAAATGTTTAATGCCAGACATGCACTGCTTTGCATTACAATTATATTATTAACAATGATTAAATAAAAAGATTACTCAAAATTAAAATATACTCTTCTGTAGTCGTCGTTTGAGTTATAAAAAAAATTAAAATTGGTGAAATAAAACACAACAGGATATTAACAGTACACTACATTTGATCCTGAGAGAAAAAAAAGTGCGTTTGGGGAAAGAGACTATATAACTCATCATTCAGTCATGTTCAGTAGCACCTTTTTATTTTATTTTACCTGGCAGAGGCTGGTTACCTGGCAAGCACTGGCCATTAGGTGGAAATACATCCATGCATATGACACCTGTTCATTGCAACCCCCACCCACTCACACATTCACACCTAGGGGCAATTGTGTTCCCAAATCCCCTGATGTGATTATAGGTAATGTGATTAAAGTTAATTATATAGAAATGTAATTAGTCTCAAATATAAACGGTATTGTAAACAGTTCTCTCAATTTACTAAATGCTGGATTTTCCACCAAATGCCAGATATTGTGAACTAAACAATCTTAATATGAAGAGCATGGTATCAAGTGTCTTGGAGTGACCTCGTTCACACTTTGCCAATGGAATCTCCACAGGGATTCAGTTACGTTGTATATGGCGTGAAAAAGAGAAAAAACAGGACCGGTGAGAAAAGATTAGAGCAAATCGCTCACTGCTTTTCCGGGTCCACAAAAACAATGGCAAAAGCATTTCACTCATAGGTGTGTGCTTCAGAATGTTCTTAAGCAGCAGCACAAACTTCCTCTTTTGAGGAACAGGTGGAACAGGTTGCCTGAATGTATATGCGATTTCCATATTAAAAGACCGAACTTCTTTGTAGTACAAAGGGCAGGAGACTGAAAAGCAGAGTGTGATTAACTCTAGACAAAGGCTACAGCATCTCAGGCTAGTTAAAGTTTCAGCTCTCTGCTCTTCACATACACTATGGGATTTTGCAGAATGAGATGTGCTGACCCTGTTGAACCCTTCAGCAAGGCTCTGATCCCTTGGCTTGCTGATGTAACATGGCTGACCCTGTGACCCTTCCTGACAAGCTGGGATATGTGATGGGGAAGTGACTTTTGTACGTCGCTCTGGACAAGGGCGTCTGCTGAATGCCACAAATGTAAATGTAAATGTAGTGGTTAAGGCTCTGGGTTACTGACTGGAAGGTCTGGGGTTCAAGCCCCAGTATGGCCAAGCTGCCATTCTTTGGCCCGTGAGCAAGGCCCTTAACCTTTTGTGCTTCAGGGCCACTGTATCACGCTTCCTTACTTTGAAGGGATACAGTATGAAAATAACAATTTTCACTGTGCCATAAAGTATATGTGATTTTTAAAAAAAGCCCTTTTAAAAAACCTCTTATATTGATCATGACCATAAGCTTTATTTTTAACCAGTCTTGCTAGGACTACACCCAAGTCCTGATATTACATGGATTGCATAAAATTTAAATCAATAAACAAACTAATAGTGCAAAACAATTCTGTATATTCTGAGGTCATGGTGGCAAAATACAAATGTGTTGTACAGTGTTACACATATTTAAAGGTGAGATGCATTTGGGATTTTTTGTAAAGATTCAGATTCATAATGCGCAATTGGGTTCAAGCAAAATAGCTACAAGACAACTAGAAAAGTAAAATATTTATTTCATGAAAATATAGCATGGTTTATGGTCAGTCTGAAGATTTCTGCTGAAGATGAAATGACAGAAGAAATAATGATCCAACACATTAAAGTCCATTAGACATTATTTAACGTGCGCAAGTAATTTGACGTATGCGTCAATGAACAGTCTAACAGTCTAACTGTGTCTAACAGTCTGCATGAATCAACAGTCTGGTCTAGGAAAAAAATCTGCCCTAGCTTTACTTCTTCATACCATTGTTTGTTTTTCTGCAAATAATCTAATGTGGATGCCAAAAATAAAGCATTGCACTGTATAATGGCTATTAGCACTCTTATACCAACTGCCATGGTTGGTACCAACTGCCCCTCCATGATTTGTTCTCAATCAGCCACAAGAGAGTTAGTAAAATCAGGTACTGATGTAGGTGAGATGAGGAGGCCTGGGGTGCAGTCAGTGTTCCAATTCATCATGTTAAATAGGGTTAAGGTCAGAGTTGTATAACTCTAAGGGTTCCCTGGTGGTCTAGTGGTTAGGATGCGGCGCTCTCACCGCTGCGGCCCGGGTTCGATCCCCGGTCAGGGAACCAACCCCAGCCACTTTCAGTGCCGGTCCCAAGCCCGGATAAATTGGGGAGGGTTGCGTTAGGAAGGGCATCCAGCGTAAAAACATGTGCCAAATCTAACATGCGGAGGATCCGCTGTGGCGACCCCTAACGGGAGAAGCCGAAAGAAAGTTTTTGTATAACTCTAAGCATTAAACTGCATCCAAAGACATACCGTAATTTCCGGACTATAAAGCGCACCCATATATAAGCCGCATATATATGTCTACACTAATGTACTTTACACAGGCTTTAACGGAAGACACGTTACTCATGGTGTAACGGGTGAAATATGTTGCGCTTCCTTTAGGAGCATAGCGGTATTTTAGGAATAGCATGCCGCCGCATTTTTCCGCTATTACTGCATGTGTGAAGACCGAGGATTATGTCCTTATTATTTTCTGATGCTCATTTCTAAGTTTCTTTGACTAACCCGTAACGCAGTTGCCAAGAAAAATAAAAAAGCACGAGTTTTGGAAACCTGTCTGTGCTTATATGATTTCTGTTGCAACTGGAGAAGCTATCTCTGACTGAAGCTATCCCTTCACCCTGACTCAACGCGTTACAACGGCTTGTATCTAAACAGTAGCCGACCAAGTAAGTCATTGTTCACTGTCTTCCTCCTTCCTTTCACAACTATTTCTCTCGGGAGTTTATCTTTTGGCTTCGTCGTGCGTTTAAAAATCACCCGATGGAAGTTTTTTTCTCCCGATGCCGTGCAGCTCAGAACACAGGTGAGGTGCGTTTTTTCGTTTCCGTTCGGAAATTTCATTGGTCTAATGTTATGGGGCTCAGTTTTTTGGCTTGAAGTTTGTGAAACCGGGAAAAACTCAGGAAAAATTCATAAACTAGCCGCTTCGTTGTTTAAGCCGCAGGGTTCAAAACGTGGGAAAAAAGTAGCGGCTTATAGTCCGAAAAATACGGTAATATACAATTGTGTGCCTTCAACTCTGTGGTAACAATTTGGGAAAGAACCACGTATGGTCGGAAAAGTCAGGTGTCACAATACTTCTATCCAAATACTGTAGTTTATGTACATTGTATATACAACAGACAGTCCATGGATAAATAAAACACAATGCATATATAGATAATTAAGATATAAGTCGCCACCGGCTTGCTCATCAGGGACAAACAAACACTTATAAAGAACATCTTATTCATTTTTATCACCACATTATCTGTGTAAAGCTGCTTTGAGACAATGTTCATTGTTAAAAGCGCAACACAAATAAAAATGAATTGAATTGAATATAGTTATAAGAAATTCACGTGTTGCAAATGTCTTTGATTTCACTGGTTGTCACACATGCTTTCTAGATAGGCTGCACACTATTGCTGCACAAAAATGGTATTAAATTCACAATCTTGATCACGTTTTTACTGCATTTAAATCCATACAGCTTATGCTAGAATTTATGACCATTGCAAAAAAAATAAACAGAGGGCCTTTATTGCCCCATGATCAAAGAGCACAAGCATTGCGCCACGTGACCTCACTCATACAGCTGAAGTGCAGTGCATCAGTAAGTCTACAGAAGAAAAGTGAGAACAACGAGAGAAAAGCGTAATTGAAATTATATTACATTATATTGAGAGTTGAGTTAGTTGATAGAGCTAAACTACATAAGCAATGTCATGCACCGATGTCTTTTTGGCAAAACTTGAGCAAAGCTTCTTACTTAACTTTGAAAATTTGTGCTACAGAATTATATACAGTAACTGACCGCCACATGCTTGCACGGGTTTGATGTTTTTAAAAGCTCTGGGCAAACACAGTTTACAATGCATAAGGAAGCTGTTGTCCTTCTTGTACTTAAAGCTAATGATATCAGTTAAATATGGCCTGGGGTAATTTCGTTCCCTACGAGTTCAAGGTTTTGACTTGACTTGTCTTTCTCCATCTTTCAGCTGGATCTCTGCATCACTGCTGTATGACTTGTCCTTCTTTCTTGTGGTTTTAGTGCTATAGTTTCTAGATCATGGTTCTTTTCCTTGCATTTTCTTTTATATTTTGATGCAGTAATGGAAGTGGTTTGAAAGTACAATACTTCTAACAAAACATACTTAAGTAAAAGTAAAAATTACAGACTTCAAAAACTACTAACAGTACACAAAAACTGCACACTTACAGTATCGTGGAAAAATTTCATTCCTTACTTTGCATCTCTGATTATATATAAAACAAACTCTTTACCCTCCTGCTGTCTGTCAGCTGGTACTGAAGCATTCAGACCCTTATGACTGGACTGATCTGTTCTGTTGCAGCAGCATCTATTTCCTTCTTTAAGGAACAGGTGGAACAGGCTGCTCGAATGTATGTGATTGCCATAGCAAAATAACAAAATTAGTTTGTTGTACAAAGGGCAGAAGACAAGAAAGTAGAGTGAGATTAACTCTAGACAACGGCTACAGCATCTCAGGCTAGTTACAGTTCCAACTCTCTGCTCTTCATAGTATGGGATTTTGCAGAATCAGATGTCAAGAGTCAAGAAGCTTTTATTGTCATTTCAACCATATATAGCTGATGCAGTACACAGTGAAATGAAACAACGTTCCTCCTGAACCCAGGTGCTACATAAGACAACATAAAACAAACAGTACAGAACAGAAAAACACAGGGCTGAGAACTAAGATCCTCGCCACATAAAGTGCATGTGTGCAGCTGGTGCAAACAGTGCAAAAGACAACACAAGACAGTGCAAGACAACACAGGACAGTGCAGGACAATACACAATACACAAAATATAAAAATAAAAAAAGGAAATAGCTCCGCCAGTAAAACCTGTCGTAACAGAATAAGGTGCAGTGTAAACAGAAAAATGTAAACAGAATTTGTGCAATTCAGCAGCAGCAATCAAAAATAAAGTGAACAGTGACCAAAGGATTTGGACAGAATATTGTGCAAAATAACAACTCCCGGAATCAGCAACAGACGGCATGTAAACATTTTGCGATAGTGAAAAGTGTGATTGGTATTGAAACCTGGGTGAGCGAAGTGTATGATGTGTGTTGAGTCCGGTTTGTACAGATCAGTCACACAGTTGTGTGTAAGTGTGTGTGTGTGTGTGTGTGTGTGTGTGTGTGTGTGTGTATGTGTGTGTGTGTGTGTGTGTGAGAGAGAGTTCAGTTCAGTTCTTTGTTGAGGAGCCTGATGGCTTGCGGGAAAAAACTGTTGCACAGTCTTGTTGTTGCGGCCCGAATGCTTCGGAACCGTTTCCCTGATGGTAGGAGAGTAAAAAGTGTGTGTGACGGGTGTGTGTGGTCATCCACAATGCTGTGTGCTTTGCGGATGCAGCGTGTGTTGTAAATGTCCATGATAGAGGGGAGAGAGACTCCGATGATCTTCTCAGCTGTCCTCACTATCCTCTGTAGGGTCTTGCGATCCGAGACGGTGCAGTTCCCAAACCAGGCAGTGATGCAGCTGCTCAAGATGCTCTCGATGGTCCCTCTGTAGAACATGGTCAGGATGGGGGGATGGAGATGAGCTTTCCTCAGCCTTCTCAGGAATTAGAGACGCTGCTGGGCTTTCTTGGTGATGGAGCTGGTGTTAAGTGACCAGGTGAGCTTGTCCGCCAGATGAACACCAAGGAATTTGGTGCTCTTGACGATCTCCACTGAGGATCCAGCGATGATCAGTGGAGAATGGTTACTCTGTGTTCTCCTGAAGTCAACAACCATCTCTTTAGTTTTGTTGACGTTCAGAGACAGGTTGTTGGCTCCACACCAGGTTGTTAACCGTTGCACCTCCTCTCTGTATGCTGACTCGTCATTCTTGCTGATGAGACCCACCACGGTCGTGTCATCGGCAAACTTGATGATGTGATTCGAGCTGTGCATTGGTGCACAGTCGTGAGTCAGCAGAGTGAACAGCAGTGGACTGAGCACACAGCCCTGGGGGGCCCCAGTGCTCAGTGTGGTGGTGCTGGAGATGCTGTTTCCGATCCGGACTGACTGAGGTTTTCCAGTCAGGAAGTCCAGGATCCAGTTGCAGAGGGAGGTGTTCAGGCCCAGTAGGCTCAGCTTCTCGATCAGGTGCTGAGGAATGATTGTGTTGAATGCTGAACTGAAGTCTATGAACAGCATCCTTACATAAGAGTCCTTGTTATCCAGATGGGTGAGGGCCAGATGAAGGGTTGTGGAGATAGCATCGTCCGTGGAGCGGTTTGGACGATATGCGAACTGCATGGGGTCCAGTGCGGGTGGAAGCTGGGTCTTTATGTGCCTCATGACGAGCCTCTCGAAGCACTTCATCATGATGGGTGTGAGTGCAACGGGACGATAGTCATTGAGGCAGGAGACAGAAGACTTTTTCGGCACAGGAATGATGGTCGTCGTTTTGAGGCACGTAGGAACAGTGGCGCTGCTCAGGGAGATGTTGAAGATGTCAGTGAGGACATCTGCTAGCTGTTGTGCACATTCCCTGAGCACTCTGCCAGGAATGTTGTCTGGTCCAGCAGACTTCCGTGGGTTAACTCTGCATAGAGTTTTCCTCACTTCAGCTGTGGTTAGACAGAGCACCTGGTCACTGGGAGGAGAGATGGTCTTCCTCGCCACCATGTTGTTCTGCACCTCGAACCGGGCGTAGAAGTCGTTCAGCGCATCTGGGAGGGAGGCGTCACGGTCACAAGCAGGTGATGTAGTCTTGTAATTCGTGATCGCCTGGATGCCCTGCCACATGCGCCGGGTGTCTCCGCTGTCCTGGAAGTGGCCGTGAATTCTCTTGGCGTGTGCGCGCTTCGCCTCTCTGATGGCACGGGACAGTTTGGCCCTTGCTGTTTTCAAGGCCGCCCTGTCCCCTGCTCTGAAGGCAGAGTCTCTTGTTTTTAGCAGCGCACGCACCTTGGCGGTCATCCACGGCTTCTGGTTGGAGCGTGTAGTGATGGTCTTGGAGATGGTCACGTCATCAATGCACTTGCCGATGTAGCTGGTCACTGTTGACGTGTATTCCTCCAAGTTGATGAAATCACCGTTGGTTGCAGCTTCCCTGAACATGTCCCAGTCAGTGCATTCAAAACAGTCCTGGAGAGCAGACATGGATCCTGCTGGCCAGGTTCTCACTTGCTTCCGAACTGGTCTTGAACGCCTGCTGAGTGGTCTGTATGCTGGGATCAGCATAACAGAGATGTGGTCTGAGTAACCGAGGTGGGGGCGGGGATTCGCTTTGAAGTTCGCTAATGGTCCCGTAGAGCACGCTGAGCGCTTCCTTAGCATTAGCGCTAGGTGGTATGTACACTCCGAGCACAATAGCGGTGGTGAATTCCCGGGGTAAATAAAAAAGGTCTACATCTCACAACAATAAACTCCAGCAGCGATGAGCAGTGGGTAGAAACAAGCACAGAGTTCTTACACCATTCCGTGTTGATGTAAACACACAGACCGCCGCCGCGAGTCTTACCGCACAGAGCTGCATTCCTGTCGGCACGAAACGCGGCTAGCCCGTCCAGCTGGATGGCGGCGTCCGGAACTCTGTCGCTCAGCCACGTCTCAGTAAACACAAAAACGCAGCAGTGTCTGTACTCACGCCGAGTAGCTTGTTGGAGTCTGATGTAGTCTAATTTATTGTCCAGGGAGCAGACATTTGCCAGCAGTAGTGATGGTAGAGCGGGCCGGCTAGGGTTAGCTTTTAGCCTAGCATTAGCACCCGCTCGCTTTCCGCGCTTCTGTTTTCTCGCGCAGCGCTTCCGATTCCCCCTCCTCCGCCCGTCCGCCGCAGGCGATGCCGAGGACTGGAGGCCAGGTTCTCGGAGCACGCCGAGGTCGCGTAGCTTCTGCCGCAGGTCATCATTAATAGTGTTGTTTCTGAGTTCTTTCAGGGTTTTTCGGTTGTACACAGGGACACTGGTTGCTCTGATGTCCATGTGTTGTGTAAGGCGGGCTACAAAGTGAAAGTAGCACCATTTTGGGTCCGGAGCGGCCGCTGCGAGCTACTGCCGCGCCGCCATCTTGGACTTTTTCAGATGTGCTGCTGTTACTTTTTAATTCACATTCACATCTACCATGGCAATATTATATGATGCAGTATAATGATTATAACATGACCATAAGCATTTAAAACTATGAGGTCATTAATCTTCAATGCTTAAAACTAGAAGTCTGCAACCTTTTCTATACCATGGAAAAGTTTTGTTTTGAAAATATTTGAAAAAAAATCACGGACCTGTGGTGTTTGTGTGTGGTGGTTGAAAGTTGTTTATACATATTTACATAGCTATACATATTTACATATTTCTCAGAACAACATTTTATCTGTTGAAGATAAACCAACGGTTTGTCTTTGAGTGCTGGGTGCTTCAAGATGCCAAAGCAATTCAGCCTCACTGACTCCAATATATCGACACATATTAGACACATGGGGTCTGGAGCATGTACACTTCCCATAGGAAAAAAAATGTTAAATACAAATAATCATTTTTTCGGTTAAACAGTGCTTAGTTTTTCATCTTTTCTTGTCAATACTGTAGCTCTCTCTCTCTCTCTCTCTCTCTCTCTCTCTCTCTCTCTGTTATAACCTTTTCCTCTGCTTAAAAAGCTTTCGATGGATGTTTGTTTGACAATCATGTTAATAATTAGCTGATCCTGTCGTAACTGTGGAAATGATGTTTACTGAAAACGTTCTGTATAGATATTTGGATAGTGGCTCTTAAAGGGCAAAAGGGACAATAAATAATACAGTGTCATATCTATAGACGTTTTTTCCAGAATGTTTATGCACCTCTGAAGCAACTCTTTCACAGCCTGATATGCCTGACACTAGGTTTAAAACTTCTTACTTACCAAACTTAACTTACCTAAGCCATCAGACATTTCATTACAGAGACTGGACTGATACATGTATACACACACACACACACACACACACACACACACACACTCAATAAACACCTTCTTAACGACTTGGCACATTGCTTAAACTGCTGCTAAAAGCCACTATATTGTTTAAATATACAGTATTTATTATTGAATGGACAATGCCTTTACACTTCATTCTACATTAGCTCTGTGTACTAGTTGGCATTGTATGTGTGGTGTGGTGTCCATAAACATTTGGCCATTTAGTAAATGTACAAAGTATTAAATTCCCAATTACTAAAAAACAAAGGCTAAATCGATTATATAAATTAATGTGCTGTGTGAGGTGTACGTGCAGATTTCAATCCAAACTTTTCAGTGATGCTACATGTGTTTATCAAGATCAGTTTTCACATACAAGTGACTAGAGGCTCTTAACTTGGCAGAAGAACAAGTACTTTACCCAGGCTGATTATTTAACCAGTCTTCATTTTCACTGTGCCATCGTGTGCGCAAGTGGAGGGTGGAGCTGGACGGAATGAGCGGTATGAACACGTGAAGCTTATGAGACTAATCAGTGCGCTATGTTTCAGTCCGGTTCCGTCCTCCACTCGTGCACCGCTGGCACAGTAACATGTTTTCTTTTTGCTTTGGGGAGGACCAATTGTGCTCTTCAATGCTTGACTCTGTCAAATACACCAAATAACAGTTATTTTCCTGTTTTAGAGGATTTTTGGCTATTGCAGTATGAATATGCAGTATTTTAAAATGCAAAAAAAAAAAAAAAAAGTTTTTACTAACTGCTACACATTTAAAGGAAAAATCATGATCTCAATTCCAAGCCCTGAAAACATGCCAAGTAAAATGTTACCTTTTAACTGAAATGATGTGCCTTTCGGACATATCATGTGAAACAGTGAGAGGCATTGTGTCCTTATCCTGGGGTCATTACATAAAGAAAAAGTAGTTCATGATTTTGTAACCTCTGGGTTGGACTACAACATCAGCATGCTATGCTGATGTTTCAGTAGTTCCATACAGTTATGGCCAAAATTGTTGGCACCCCTGAAATTTTTCCAGAAAATCAAGTATTTCTCACAGAAAAGTATTGCATTAACACGTTTTGCTATACACATGTTTATTCCCTTTGTGTGTATTGGAACAAAACAAAAAAAAGGGAGGGGAAAAAAGCTAATTTGACATAATGTCACAAAAAAACTCCAAAAATGGGCTGGACAAAATTATTGGCACCCTTTCAAAATTGTGTATAAATAAGATTGTTTTAAGCATGTGATGCTCCTTTAAACTCACCTGGGGCAAGTAACAGGTCTGGGCAATATAAAAATCACACCTGAAAGCAGATAAAAAGGAAAGAAGTTCACTTAGTCTTTTCATTGTGTGTGCCACACTAAGCACAGACAACAGAAAGAGCAGAAGAGAACTGAGTGAGGACTTGAGAACCAAAATTGTGGAAAAAATATCAACAATCTCAAGGTTACAAGTCCATCTCCAGAGATCTAGATATCCCTTTGTCCACAGTGCGCAACATTATCAAGAAGTTTGCAACCCATGGCACTGTTGCTAATCTCCCTGGGCGTGGACGGAAGAGAAAAATTGATGAAAGGTTGCAATGCAGGATAGTCCGGATGGTGGATAAGCAGCCCCAAACAAGTTCCAAAGAAATTCAAGCTGTCCTGCAGGCTCAGGGAGCATCAGTTTAGTGCAAAATATCCGTCGACATTTAAATGAAGAGAAGACGAGACATAAAAAAGCAAGACTACAGTTTGCCAAAATGTACTTGAGTAAGCCAAAATCCTTCTGGGAAAACGTCTTGTGGACAGATGAGACCAAGATAGAGCTTTTTGGTAAAGCACACAATTTTACTGTTTACCAAAAATGGAATGAGGCCTACAAAGAAAAGAACACAGTACCTACAGTCAAATATGGTGGAGGTTCAAAGATGTTTTGGGGTTGTTTTGCTGCCTCTGGCACTGGGTGCCTTGAGTGTGTGCAAGGCATCTTGAAATCTGAGGATTACCAAAGGGTTTTGGGGCGCAGTGTAGGGCCCAGTGTCAAAAAGCTGGGTTTGCGTCCAAGATCTTGGGTCTTCCAGCAGGACAATGACCCCAAACATACTTCAAAAAGCACCCAGAAATGGATGGCAACAAAGCGCTGGAGAGTTCTGAAGTGGCCAGCAATGAGTCCAGATCTAAATCCCATTGAACACCTGTGGAGAGATCTTAAAAGTGCTGTTGGGAAAAGGCACCCTTCCAATATGAGAGACCTGAAGCAGTTTGCAAAGGAAGAGTCGTCCAAAATTCCGGGTGAGAGGTGTAAGAAACTTACTGATGGGTATAGGAAGCGATTGATTTCAGTTAGTTTTTCCAAAGGGTGTGCAACCAAATATTAAAGTTAAGGGTGCCAATATTTTTGTCCAGCCCATTTTAGGAGTTTTGTGTGACATTATGTCAAATTTGCTTTTTTCCCTCCCTTTTTTTGTTTTGTTCCAATACACACAAAGGGAAAAAACATGTGTATAGCAAAACATGTGTTAATGCAATACTTTTCTGTGAGAAATTTTCTGGGGTGCCAACAATTTTGGCCATGACTGTAAGTAGCTCTGGTTATTCCAGAATGCAGCAGCCAATCATACATCTTAAACTTTTACACTCATTATAAAATGCTACAAATGACATGTAAAGCTGTAAATGGCCACAATCTACTATACCCAATTAACCATGTGGTCAATTACTATCATAAGCTGCAGGTTCTTTATTAGTACCTAGAATAATACAGTGATAATGCAGGGTCTTTGGACAAGCATTTTCCAGAGAAATGCAGTCTCACAAGCCAAACTTCTAATAATCCTAGCCAGGAACCACCTATGATCAAAAAACAAATGGAATATGTCCATTCACAGAGTAATGTCAAGTTATAAGCAAATAAGTGAGATTATCTTGTTTACTCACCACCACTTTGAGCTTAATTATTTAATACCGAACACTGGTACTGTGAACATTCTTCAATAATTTTATTTTAATCTGAGGTGTAACGGACAAATCTAAAATCATAACACATAAGTAACACCACACACTGTTGTTTATCATCAAGCCTCATCATACTACCACAGAGCACATCCTTTTGACTACAGTTCCTTCCTTAAATAACCAGTGGCTACCAGACCAAAATATGTACTTTAACAAAAAAAATCCTTTTTCCTAATAATAAAATCATTAGCTGATATCATGTCCAAACAAAAACACTGTATAAAATAAGTTGGGAAAATGGCAACCAGAATTATGTGCATTAGGCCAGCAAAGAATAAAACAACTACAGTGAGTAGCCTTTAGTGATAATCCGAGATACAATACTCAGTAAATGTCCTCTCTTTATAGATCAAAATGTCAGTCAGAGATCATTGTGAGCTCCCAAAATATACCATATATCTTTTTAATAATAATATACAAAATCTTATTAAATAGAGTTATTTCACAGCATAATGTCCTAATCACAGGAAGGCATTTATGCCTGAATACATCGTGTTCTTCAATAAAGGTAAATGACAATCTAGATTTTAGCCTGCTCCAACTGAGCCCCAATGTCGTAACACAATCGTATAGTGTAACAATCTTCTGATTCTACTTTTTTCATTTAATTATTTCTCTCCCAAGGTACTGCTATTTTAAAAAAAAAGTAAAATTTTACTAATGTATCTGCCATTTACAAAAAAAAGATCTCTGTGTGGGAGGTATCATTGCCTTCTTCCATGTCAATCAGACCACTACTAGCCAATCATATGTAATTGTGAACTTGTGTTTGCAGAGGAGGGCAGTCAGTGAATTCATTTTTAATGATGAAGCAGGAGCTAAACCAAAAGACAAAAAAGGGGAGAGCTGTGAGCATCTAAAAGAAGGCATTCACTAGTCTTGCAGCTAACTCGAAAGCATAATTACTATAATACTCCATTTAAATCATAAATCAAAAAGGATAAATGAGCCACATCATTTTAATAATCAGAAGTGTCACGCTTGTATTTATTTAACACTCGGTCTGGATGATCTACTGTGAGAAAATAATTTTTGGCTTTATATCTCACGCACCCTCAATGACAAACTAAATTATGGCAGCCAAGAACCGGGTTCTGTGAATAAAGCTTAACTGGATTCTTTTGTGCTATAAAAGATGAAAGATTCAGCATTAAATGCTGTTCAATGGTAATGTAAGTTTCAGGTAATGCTGGAGACAGGAAATGAGGCAAGAGAATGTCAAAGAGCACAGGAATTCACTAGTCCATTATAATTTTAAATGGTTCAGACTGGACAGTTTGGCTGGGGTCATGTTCTAATACAGCATGTTTTATTAAAGCTATTTAGAATATCCTTTTATTACAAATTTCATTTCCAGCTGAGAAAGTTGCAGTGTGCATATATATATATATATATATATATATATATATATGTGTGTGTGTGTGTATATATATATATTTGTTGTTGGTCTTTTGTGACCTCTTGGATGAGTCGTCGTTGTGCTCTTGGGGTAATTTTGGTCGGCCGGTCACTCCTGGGAAGGTTCTCCACTGTTCCATGTTTTTGCCATTTGTGAATAATGGCTCTCATTGTGGTTCGCTGGAGTCCCAAAGTTTTAGAAATGGCTTTATAACCTTTTCCACACTAATGGATCTCAATTACTTTCTTTCTCATTTGTTTCTAAATTTCTTTGGATCTCAGCATGATGTCTAGTTTTTGAGGATCTTTTGGTCTACTTCACTTTGTCAGGCAGGTCTTATTTAAGAGATTTCTTGATTGTGAACAGGTGTGGCAGTAATCAGGCCTGGGTGTGGTGAGAGAAATTACACTCAGGTGTGATAAATCACAGTTTTACAGAGGGACAAACACTTTTTCACACAGGGCCATGTAGTTTTGGATTTTGTTTTCCCTCAATAATAAAAACCTTCATTTAAAAACTGCATGTTGTGTTCACTTGTGTTATCTTTTACTAATATTTAAATTAGTTTGATGATTTGAAACATTAAAGTGTGACAAACATGCAAATAAATATTATATATATATATCAGTTCAGTCTCTGTAATGAAATGCCTGATGGCTTAGGTAAGTTAGGTAAGTTTGGGGTCAAACCTAGTATCAGGCTGTGAAAGAGTTGCTTTAGAGTTGCATAAACATTCTGGGAAAAACGTCTATAAATATTACACTGTATTATTTATTGTCTGTTTTGCCTTTTAAGAGCCACTATCCAAATAGCCGTACAGAAAATTTTCAGTAAACATCATTTCCACAGTTACGACAGGATCATCTAATACTTAAATATGTAGAAACCAGCAGTGATGTGTGGCTCATCAATGACCCGGCTCTTTTTAGATGAACGTTGACAGTTGACTCAAACATATACATTTGTTTGTTGTTTGTAGATACAGGAAATGCCACCTCTCTTACCATGTACTTGCCGCACTATACCTAAATTGTAAGTGGTATAATTTGTAAGTATAGAATATAAGGACAAGAAGGATCTGCCTGTAGTTATCATGATGTTTAGACATACTCGCCAAAATATTCCTGTGCATTCTTTTATCTTACAGTAACATTTTCTTGGTCAATACGGAAGTAAAGTCTGAGTCAGCCAATCTCAGGAATAATGGCTGAGAAGCAGGAATTTACACCAATCTATCAGTTGGCACCATTGAAGTCTAATCAAGTCAAGAAGCTTTTATTGTCATTTCAACCATATATAGCTGACTATGATAAAAATCTAACACTGACGCAGTACACAGTGAAATGATACAACGTTCCTCCAGGACCCTGGTGCTACATTAAACAACATAAAGATATAACAGAAAAGGCTAAGGACTAGTAAACAGTGCAAGACAACACAAGACAGTGTGAGACAACACAAGACAGTGTGAGACAACACAAGACAGTGTAGGACAAATACACAAAACACAAAATAGTGCCGCCAGTAAACCTACTGAATATTACACAGTGCAGTGTGTAAAAGAGAACTGAGTACAGGAGTGTACCTTGTAATTCACACTATCATTGACACCTAAAGGCAATTTATTATAAACAATTTACCCACTGTTGTATTTTCTGAAGTTGAGAGTAAACCAGATAACCAGAGGAAACACATAGGGACACCAGGTGAACATAATTATGTAATATTATGTGAAAATAATTTAATAAATATATAAATAGATTTTACAACAAAAAAACTGTAAACTTTTGCACAACATCTGCATGTAAATTAAAAAAGATAACTGTGTTTCACAGCCTTTCACATTATTACCGTAGTCATAATTTCTTTTACGGGCTGTCGTGTGGTGAGAGGAGACAATTTTATTTATTTTTTAATTTTTTTACCATTGAAAGTCTTTTTGGGACATAAGTGTGATTAGATTGGTGTTCACATAATTTTAGCCATATCGGGCAATTTGGCCTTTTTCTATTTTATGTCTATTGTCTATTGTTTATTTTATGCACACAAACAATCATTAGT
The DNA here is from genome assembly GCA_014706435.1 of Silurus glanis. Taxonomy (NCBI): domain Eukaryota; kingdom Metazoa; phylum Chordata; class Actinopteri; order Siluriformes; family Siluridae; genus Silurus; species Silurus glanis. The sequence goes on from JAAIIK010000008.1 coordinate 12,004,682, forward strand.
CAAAATATTGCTTACAAAAATAAGCCAAGGAACACTTAAAAAAGGAGCAAAAATATCCAGACGCAAAAAAAGAAAAAAGCATAGTTACTAGTTACAACATGTTATTTGGCAGCTTTGTAGTGTAAATTCAGTCAATCAGTGTGAAAGAACCAGACCAGCAAACTGCTAACACTTTTACTGCTTGACGCTTTTATAATCACACTCACTGATGATCAATTCATCAAGGGCTGCTACCTCGACTCTTAAATCCATTGGAGTCTTAAAGATACAGTATTTAGTTTTTCTACACATGGCATCTCCATTTTGACTAAAAAAAAAAAAAAAAAACAATGACGGTGTAATATGGAATATGTTGTTCATCTGAGGTTGTATTTACCTAATTCTAAGACCCGATGAGTTCCAAATCTTTTTTTCATTATGTCCTGATATATAAAACCATATAATTCATTAAAACTGCACTTTCATTTTTAACTGTAAACAGAGGAGTCAGCACACATTCCATACAGGTCTATTAGGAAAAAAATTTTTAAAAGGTGGGGGGAAAATTTATCCAAAAATGTTTGTTCTTTAAAATGTTCAATAATATCGCCTTTGATTAATAGTTTTACATTTTATTAGTATACAACTTTAATAAATTGATTGTGTTTAAATAATCTAGGGGTAAAAAAAAGTGCTTTCTTAGGCATCCTGCATCACACACACACATACACACACACACACACACACACACACACACACACACACACACACACACACACA
>JAAIIK010000008.1:12010440-12035860 GCA_014706435.1 Silurus glanis
TTACAAATCCAGTGGATTAACATCTGCCCATGTGCTAATGTGAAACTTGACCTTTTGCACAAAATCAGTATGGTCATTATTACACATCTCCATACATTCAAACTAGTAACTTTGAATAGCAACTATTCAAAATATTGTATATTTACTTTCTTTTGTTTTGTATATTGCAAAATTTGAAAAACATTTTCATAATTTAAATCACACATTTTCTATGCAGTCTCAGATGTATTGACTGTGCCATATGAACACGATGCATGAAAAAGTCCACACAAATCCTTCAAAAGAAATTTCCTGCCACATCAGAACACCAACACAAACAAACTATAGCACGTGAACACATTTCTCCAGCACTCAGATCCTTTCACTGGCGTTCCTCCAGCTCTAGAAATCACTACATGACCTTGGACCACCTCTGGAAGTACAATCTCTGTACAGTGCGCAAACACAAGCCTGGTAGATATCTCATATGTGTCTTCTGGTATCTGGAATGTCACATAGCATTCGACTTTGACCATTTCCAAGCTGAGAGTGAAAACATTTGGTTACCTCATACCGCAGGACTTTAGGAATCTATGCTTTTCTCCATTCCCAGATCTTCCCATATCTTCTCATTTCATCTGGAAGTTTGGTCGCAAAGCATTTTAATGAACTGCGTGTAGGGAAAAAGTGCTGCGTTGTGTTGAGTTGTGTTGAGTTGAGTTGAGTTGAGTTGAGTTGAGTTGAGATGTATAAATCAATAACCTCGCCTTCCTCGCGCTCGGGATTCACCACGTCATAATCATGCTCACGTCATATCTTGGCACGTCATGTCATGCACGCGCGGTTCCTTTAGTATCACTACGCTCGTGCAAAAAAAAAAAAAAAAAAAAAAAAGAAAGAAAGAAAGAACAAAAAAAAGAAATCCAAGTTGCGCACTCAAAAGCGTACTGTTTCTTGCGTTGTTGTTGTGTGAGTGTGTGCGCGAGCGAACAGGAGTCTGCGCTTTCGAGGTCCGACGCACGCGCTATACACACACACACACACACACACACACACACACACACACACACGCGCGCGCGCGCTCTGGGGATTGGAGAAGCTCACACTCACGAGCACGGAAGTAGCACTTACTAGTAGAATGAGTAATAGTGTTAAACTTGATGATGGTGTTGTTCAATGTTATTGCATTATACCAGCAAGTGCTCCAAGCAGTACTGAAAACATCCAGTAGCAACTCCGGCAGTAGTTCCGGGTGTAATTCAACCCAAGGGATTATATCTCTAAATCACATGCTATTGCTTCTATAGTAACTCATTCGAGAGACTGTAAATATTTACTGCAGGTTTTCACAATCGTTTACTGGCTTACATTATATCTTAAATGGCATGAAATAACAATATATTTGCTCACACATATTTGCTGATCCAGGATAAAATGGTATTTAGACATGACCTTTGGAAAGCTTTACCCACAGACCCACCACCAAATAATCCCTAATTAAACTACTGTAACTTGCAGCAGTTTCTACTGTAAGAGCTGGTTGTTGTGGGTCAGTGGCCAAGGTTCCAAATAATGGATCAGAATACTGTATGCTCAAATCCCAGGACTACTAAACTGTCAACGGAGTTCTTTGTACACCACCTTTTGCTGCAGCAGCATGATTCTTAACATCTTACATAGCTAATCTGACATGTGCATATCGATTTCTCCTTTATTACATCAGAAGAATTTGTCGAGTTCTGTCCACACCTGCCACTCAGGTGCTTGTTCGGTTTCTTGTCATGTCAAGGCTGGACTACTGCGACTCGTTCCTGGCAGGTCTACTTTTTAAAGACACCTGATCTCTGCAACTGATCCAGACTGCAGGCGCATGACTTGATTTCAAACTTCCTAGGTTCTCCCACATCAACCCCTGCTCCACTCATTCTTTGTATCAATGCTTACATACAAAGCCTAAAACAGACCAGCACCAATCTAACTCACAGCACTTCTCTCATCTCACCACACTCCATTTGATTATCAACACCTGCTTACATGGTCCCACAATTTCTCAGGGTACAAGAAAGTCATACATCCAGACTCATCTCTGTTCTGGCACCTAGTTGGTGTACCAAAGATCTTCTTGATGTCAGAAAAGCCAAGTCTTCAGCAGTCGCCACACAACATCCGAAGACCTACATCTTTCACTTAAATTTACATTTCTTTATTAAAAAATTGCTTACTAGCTATATTTTCTTTCAACAAATGTAGAATGATGGTTTTCTTAGTCTGAGCCCTAATGAATCAGCATAAGAATGTATTTAATGATGGAGACTTATGGTGGATAGATAAAGGCGTCTGCCAAATACTATAAATGTAAATGTATAGATATTTGTACCTGAGCATTACAGCAAGCAATAACAAGAACCTGTGTTCCAACATTAAATGCAACTATAAACTGATAAAAAAAAAAAAAAAAAAAAAAAAAAAAGATTATTGCCCTTTAAAATAATAATAAATATGGCAATAGGAGCATTTTATATATGTATTTAAAAAGAAAACACTTCAGGACATGAATGAATGAATAGGAATAGTAGGCTCTCAGCATGTTGTAGAATAGTGTAGCCTTTAAAAGTCTGAAATTGAGTCTTGCCTGAGCACATCTCTCTAGATTTTAAAACCACAAGATAATCTAATTGGAAGCATCAAATGGTCAATTAATAATTTTTTTATAGTGCATTTAACAGTGGACATCATCACAAAGCAGCTTTATTTAATTAATAAAAAAAAGAAAGAAAGAAAGAAAGAAAGAAAGGAAGAAATGCTTTATATTTATAAAAAATATACAAATTATTTATTAAAGAAAGGTGCTTTTACAGTACATTGAAATTCATTCTTTCCATATCCCAGCAATGTTAGGAGCTGGGGTCAGAGCGCAGGGTCAGCCATGATACAGCACCCCCTGGAGCGATTAAGAGCCTTGCTTAGGGGCCCCAAGGCTGGCAGCATGGTGATACCGAGGTTTGAACCCCTGACCTTGAGATAAATAATATACATTTTAAATTCATGAATATATTTAATTATTAAGCCTATACGTTTACCCATAATGAGCCATCCAGAGGTGAGAGTGGCAAACTCCCTGAGATAACGTTAGGAAGAAAGTAGAGGAGGAACCAGATTCTTCATCTGGGTAAATTAGGTTTTTCCAGAGGTCTACTCGGTGTGTTCTCTGTGCCAGAGAAGATCGACTCTCAAATCGAGAAAGAGTTGCAGGTTTGCTGAAAAGCATTCCCAAAGTACATACTATATAAAACTGGTACCAGTTTTTCTCAAGAAACAGCTAGGCAAGATTCTGCTACAGTGATGTGACCTGAAAATTGCATGCACACAGGGCAGACGTGCACAATCCAGAGTGACAAAACATACGATACCATAGAGACCCACATTAAAGAGATGGTAGTTAATACAGTGGTGAGATGACAAATGCTTAGAAAGGGTGTTGCAGGCTAAAAATGAGAGATGTCAGACCTGAAATAGGTGGAAGTTGGCTGGAGTGACTCATAAAACAAGATGCGACATGCTTAAACACTTTACACGTACCGTCTGGACAGACAGGAGCATCAGCGTCATTTAGATTCATCCGAGCGACCTGATTCTAGGTCAGAAACACATCATGCCAGCAAGACCTGCTAGTACAAAGCAAAGTGTTGGCACACACCCCACCTACACACTGCAGTAATGATATTACTCACCACCGGCTCTTCAAGAAACCAAGGCAGATGTAAATTCTTTGGGGTATAATATTATTGTCATTATTTTCTCTTTACAAAATTTAAATACTCCTGTATTGCAGAGAGATGGCGAGTTGATCCTGATTTATGTGAGAAAAAAAAGACAGTTTAAGACGAATTAGAAAAGTTTTTTGATTTGATATTAAGTGTGTAGTAAGATGTCAAGCACTCAAAGTTACCGTGGGAATGGACACGTCTTGAGCTAAACAGAGGTTTATTATGAATCATAGAGATTCACTCTATTCTGAAATATTAGCAATCCTGATAAAGAAAGAACACATCTCTCCTTTTTTTTTAATAATAATAATAATTTTTATTACAATTTTCTTGAACAAAACAAACAAACAAAAAAACACAACAATAGCTCAGCACATTGGAGAAATCAGCACATGAACATAGGAGAAAAGAAAAAGCATAAAAAAGCAAGTATATAAGCAAATAAACAAAAATAGTATTTTTACACTGTGTAAGGAAACCCCAGTAATACAGAGGATGACAAAGGTCCAATAAATTTGAAATAAGGGTCATCTCTTTTGAGTACATAAATATACGGCTTGCATTATGACTTTCATATTGTTTTATGTGCGGCTAAGAAGAGATCTTTTATGTGGATTATTTATATATATATATATATATATATATATATATATATATATATATATATAAAAACCAGGAACAACAGTACCAGCAGCACATAAGTAAAAATACAAAGATTAGTATGAGTAGAGGCTGGGGCTGATTTCTGTGTAGACCAGACTGTAGAATCATGCAGCCTATAAGTAGCAGTTGTGGCACGTGATCATAAAGTGAAACATCTCCCAGAATTGATGTCTGACTGCTAAAATTATTAAAGTGTTCTTAAAGCATCTACATGCTATAAAACCAGTGTAGTTGAATTGCTACTAACGGTTGGTACAACAAGAAGGAAAGAAGGACAGACAGACAGAAGGATGGAAGGAAAGGAAAGGACAGAAGGGGTGAACAGAAAGACAAGAAAAAAAGAATGAATAAATGAATGAATTCCACCATCTGGGATGCAGGAATACTGGCTTGCTTCATGTAAATCAGGGGTCTCCAATCTTTTCCAGAAAGGGCCAGTGTGGGTGCAGGTTTTCATTCCAACCAATCAGTGGTCACACCTGATAGTCATTGTAAATGAAGATCATTAGATTTGAACAGGTAGAATTTGGTATGGACTTGCTTGGTTGGAATAAAAACCTGCACCCACACCGGCCCTTTCTGGAAAAGTTTGGAGACCCCTGATGTAAATAAAATAATCGAGCATTGTTCTCTTGATTACATGAAGTGAAGAGGTGGTTTGGATGAGAGAGATGAGTAAAAGCAAACATAGCTTCTATGTTTACCGTGCTGGCCATCTAGAAGAGATATGGCATGAATACTCTCTACATGATTATTATTTCAAACACTTGACTTAAAAAAAAAAGCAATAGTGCAATTGAGCTGTGTATGTTTTGCTTTCACTGAGTGGACACCTTCAGTACATTATCTGTGCAAATTAAAGTTATATGTCTGTGATGAAACCTTCTCCTAAAAGGCTCAATTGTGGTTACATAACCGTAACAGTGAGTCGCTAATAGACTGGATATAAAAGTTTCCACTGCACCACTGGTAAAATGACAGGGTTTTGTGGTTTATAAAAATAATACAATAAATAAATTAGGGATGTGGTGGCTTAGCTGGTTAACATGTTGGAGTTCTAAATGTTAAGCTTTGAGTTTAAATCCCAGCCACTGTTGGGCCCTTGAGCATGGCCCTTACTCCTCAACTGCTTAGTTTTCAGCAGCCTAACCTGAACAGTAAAAAAAAAAGAAGAGAATTCTACTTGTCACATACACACTGCTTGCTAGGAAGGGGTCAGGGTGCAGGGTCAGCAACAAGGGTTAAGGGCTCAACAATGGCAGCTTGGCAATGGTGGGGCTTGAACCCCTGAGGAGTAAACCAGAGCCATAACTTATGAGCCACCACTTCCCAAACACTTTAGATATATTTCCAAATTTAATGTTATCTAGCAGTCCACAACATTCAAGCAGAAAATAAAACGGAAATGTTTTAGGAAAAAACAAAGTCAAAGTGTTCATACCCCTGAACTAATCTGCTGTGACCTTTTGCTTTTAACAGAGCACCCAGTATATTTTGGTGAGTGTGTACCTACTTAGACTCTCCACATCTTAATCTTGACTTAATTATATAAGCTATCAATGATCTTAACTACAGTTGTATGGCACAAAGCTCCCACCACCATGCTTTACTGTGAGGGAATGATGTTCCTTGCATGATAAGTGGTTGGCAAATAAATTCATGAATGAATTGCCAAAAGGTTTGATCTGTACCCACATGCTGGTTTGTGCATACACTATCCTGCATTCTTTCTAGTATGTAAAATCAATATACATTGTATACTCTCCTTTCATATAAGCTGCATGTATACACCATGCAAATTTACAATCTACTATGATAAACCAAGCGATTGCTGAAGTGAAATATGACCTGAGATATATGCAGATGTCTAATGCATCAGATGTAACTTGGCAGTTGGTAAATTACAATTGCAGCAGTGTGGAGGTTACTATTGTTTTATTGCTTTTAAACTGAGTTAATTTTGCACTTTTTAGTAGAAATATGATCTAAGAGTAATCTACCTTAAAAAATGTCCAACATTTTTACGAATGGAGGAATATATTCTGAAGAGGCACTCTGTTGAAAAATGCATATTTCTGTTTTTTTGTTTACCTATAATGCACAATGGTTAGGCAGATTCAGATTGTTAATCCAAAATGTTTTTCAGGAAATCGGACTCTACATTTACAGTATTTGGCATTTCCCTTATCCAGAGCAACTTAGAATATCTTATTTATAAAACTGAGCAGTTGAAGGTTAAGGAATTTGCTCAACTACTGAGCTCCCCTTTCCCCCTTTAGATGTGAGATCAGTGAGGCAGGAAGACCATGCTACCAGAAAGAATAATAGAAATGATTTGTGCAAGTACACAAGTCTTTCTGCACCATATTGAAGCCTTCCATTGACTTGGTATAGTACATTTGTCAATTTTTGGCTTTTAACCAAATTGAAGCACTCTGCAATTTATACTACTAAATATAAAACCATTTCCACACACACATTACTATATGCACTGTTTTATTTGGTGATTGATCTATTACTATTCATGTTTCAGCCTGACGTCACCTGTGGGTCAATTGAAAACAGCTTTTCAACACCCAACACATTAATGAAAGCATAATAAAAATTTTCAAAGTTCAAGGTATTATAAAGATAATGATCCTAAATTGAAACCACTAAATGCATGGTTTGTGGGTACCTGACAAATGCACTCATATCGAAAGAAATAGGCTTTTACTTATAACATATACATAACACCACACTGAAATTTTCTTTATGCGCTGATTTGAACCCCACTGAACACCTTTGGAAAAAAAAATGGAAAACCAGACACTCTTTTGTGTTTAGTGGAAACCTTTCCCATAAGAATATAGGTTATAATAACAGAAAAGGAGGACTAAATCAGGATTTTTTAAAGCACCTATGAGTGAGATGGTCAGCTGTCTATATATTTTTAACCATGTAGAGTAGTTCTTACCTATATTCCTTAATCAGTTTGTTCATTTTCCCTATGGTGATCGGTGTCCTGTGTCGTCTCTACCACCTGCTCGACTATCTGAGAGAGCACTGAGGTGGCGGCTCTGGTCAGAGGAGAGGGGGACACAGGGCTTGTAGAGGAGCTGTCAGTGCCATGGATGAGAGTCCGTGCTGCATTCAAGTGCCTCCTTTCACTCTGCTTCACTGAAAAGGATAGAGAGGATGGTTATGAAAAAAAATGAAGAGAGGATATCTAGGCTGATCTCTGCGGGGGATGTTCAGGGCAATTCATTCGGAGACAGTCCCTGTATACCTCTCTTGCAGCAGTAACTATTAATTTGTGGATTTTTCTTACTTATTATTATCGACAACATATGCTTTTCACATGCTGGAACTTATCAGCCCCCACCATCTGAATGGGACCTCTGGTGTGCACTTGAATACTTCGCTGCTGAGTGTGATGCGGGTAAGATGAGAATGAGCATCTCCAAGTCAGAGGCCATTGTTATTTTTGAGAAACCAGTGGGAGGCTTGCTTTAGGTTGGGGAAAAAAAAGACCTTGCCTCTGGTAATGGAATTTAGGTAGCTTGGGATCTTATTCTTATGTGAGGGAAAAAGAGAGAGCAGCATTACAGTTGCTGTAAATATCAAGTCTCTTGGTTTACTGGTCAATTGATATACCTATGGTCACAATGTAGTGACCAAATGAATAAATCCATAAGTACAGGCAGTGGATATAAAATACCGCAACAGACATATAATTCACTGCTAGAATAAAAGGGATTAATAAATATGAAGAACCTCAGAGTAGAGCTAATACTACTGCTATGCAAGAGAAGCCATTTGAGGTAGTTTAGGTACCCTACAACAATGCCCCTCGGAAGAGCTGAAACAGGCCCAAGACTGGCTCGAGAGTGTAATGGGATTATTATTGGATTTGGGATTAACTGGGAATCCCAAAAAGTCTCACTAAAGAAAGGAGAAAATGCATGAATTAATGAATCTTTTCAAATCACCCATTCGGTTTGCTGTCTATAATAGTTTTGTTACTATAATTTGGTACTATATAATTTACCCATAATTTCCTGAACATGTTTGTCACAGACACCTCATATGTATATATATATTGTATGCTCAACACAGGCTAACAATGCTTTGTGTTATGCTATTTCTTTAGCCAATTTTTCGATTGGACATACTGTACAGCTTATGTGTAGATAGCTAGAGTGAAATTCTAACCTATTTTCAGAAGTAAAAAAAAGATTTTATTGATTTTATTGTTTATTGTATAAAAAAAAAATGATCATCACCTCTGTACTGTTGAAAAAGCAGGCAAGGCTAGATTACAGAGACATTAAAAGCGTCAGGCTGATTTCTCCTTTTCATTTTTGCACGTTTGCTGATGACATATTTCAAATCACTGTGTTGGAAACGTGTGAAACACCTAGGTTCAGTGCGTTAATTACTCCGCTGAGACTGATTAAATTGTAATTGGTGGCTCTAACCAAACATGATATTTTCCATGGAAACAGAATGCTATAAGACCTATAAAACTACACAATTATACTCCAAATTGTGACACACTTCAGTGGCAATGCCACTGCAATTATCCAGCTTGTAGAACACCCTGTGAATTTCTGTAATTAGCTTGAAATACTAATTTGCCTGATAGCACAGTTTATGGCTGGGAATGCATGGCTATTAGACAGCAGGATATTAAGGATAAATGGAACATAGAAATTGTGAGCGTTTATGATTGAGCTAACTCCATTTCTTAAACACAATGTAAAGTTAGTCATTAAAAGGTGTAAAAATATATCTATGTGGGAGGCCAGGATCATGTCTGGGATTCACGTCACAGCATTCAAGTCATTTACATAAACACTGAATTCCGGAAACAAAGTATTTCTCCTGAACCTCTCCTCTTCTCCATTTTAATCCTTGCTTATAAATGTGATTGATTACATTAGATACATTAATTTTTTCTTTGTTGCATTTTGAGTAAACCTAAGCTTACGCAGCAGGAAATCTCCCAGCAGATCACATAACATTTAGATCATTAAGTAACTATTTACATGTATTATGTATTATGAGGCTCTAGACCTAGTAAGCAAGAGGGCTGAACTACAAATTTGCATTTGGCCTCTGCTCTGCAAGTTCCAACTCGTTCACCAGCCAGTTTGTAAGATAAGACATTCACTCTTTTCTACATGTTTATGCTTCATTTCCCAGAATACTGGTAATTCTGTCGCAACTGTTGTTGTTTTCACCTGCATGTTTAAACTGTGCCCCTACATTTTCTATCTGTCTTTTAGAAAAACACATACACTATACTAACTTCAATATAAATAAATTGCACACAAAGCTGAAAATACAAGGAAAAAAATGTCCTTTCTATTTTTTACACTAATGACTGCTTCACAATACATATATACATATACATATATTTATTTTATACTAAAACAGAAATCGTCTGTAGGTTATAGGTCAGCCTGTATACATGTTTCATGTAGGACTTGAATAATAGCCGAGCATGTGGCTCTGGGAGAGTGAACCCACCTCTGTTACGGACTGTGGACTTGTATATGTCAGGAATGAGGAAGCTGTAGACAAGTTGAGCTACAATCTCCTCTGACTGCACATTGTTCCTCCTGCATAAACACACGCAAACAGGAAAAAAAGGAAAAGCATGTGCATAAGTCACGTACAGTATGTACAGCATTAACTGTAAAGAAATTCTATGTTTAGATAAAGATATAAGAAACTAGGCCTTCATGTTCAAAGCATAAAGTATAAAGTGAGAGTGATTGTAACTGCAATAAAACTGTCTTTATCTGTACATAGTCTTCTACCTTCACCATCACAATTCCAGTACCTTGGCCTTGGCCTTGGCCTAGTATCGGTTGCCTATTTATGACCCCAATTTTTTTTTACATAGTGGTTGCCCTTAAACCTTTTGGTGTGAAAGAGGCAGATGTAGAGGACAGGGTGGTATGGAGACGGATGATCCACTGTGGCGACCCCTAATGGGAGCAGCCGAAAGAAGAGCAAAAAGAAGAAGAAGGTTGCCCTTAAACTTTTAATTTTTTGTCCTTCTTGTTCCACTTCTCTTTCTCTTTGTCTTTCTTGCTGCCCACTCAAGCCACACAAAAAAGGCGGCCCATGGTCAAAAAGGTTAAACCTAAACAGCAAGCCTGAACAATGTAAAAGTATCTTCACTAAACACTAAAGATCTGACAACTATGGTGACAAGGTGGTCTATTAAATTTGTCAGGAACGGGTCAAGATATGCTGCCATTTACACTACAAATGCAACGTAGCCCAGTCCACCTCCACAAGAGGTCTGAGTGACTGGATTACAAGACCTGTGCTGTTCACTTGTTGTCTAATTACCTGAGTAGGATTACCAGGTCAAACGGGACTTTTTTTTTTCTTTTGCCCAAATGAAGTTGCAGTCATCAGTAGTGATTTCACAATTATTTATATTGTCACAATTCCAGTTAACACCAGTGGATAATGTCTTCAGTTCTACTCTTGCTTGATTTGGTGCCACTGTCTGGCCCTTGACCCTGTCTGGTATTTTATCAGTACATCTGGTTTGGACATTTATACACTTTAATTTAACTCAATTCACTGTTATAACATTATTTGTATTAAACAATGGACTTTGACACAAAGTAGCTTTACAGAAACAAACAGATTAGGAATTTATAGGTTAAAAAAAATATATATTTTTTAATCTCTCCCAATAAGTTTATCTCTGTAAATGTACCCTAATGAGTGGAGGTGATAGTGGTGAAGGAAAAACCACAAAAGATGGTATGAGGAAAAGACACCTCAGAGTCTACCAAACCAAACCCATCATCATCTGGGTGACACCTGGATTTCCATTCATTAAATTTTCATCAACTGTTTTTTAACGAGTGCAAAACTGTTCACCTGTTCACGCCAGTTGTAGACCTAAGCCAATGTAGCAGAACTAGTCATATTAACTGCAGACCAAAGTCATCTTAATGGTTTCTATATGATACTATCCACAGTAATTTCAAGTGTTTCTTTTTTTTATTGTCTAATGTTTCAGAAATTAAGACATATATATTAAATACTGTACAAATCCAGAACAATCATCTCATTATTAAGCTACATTCATGTATCTTACACTATTTTCATAAAGCATGCATGGGGATTCAATACATCTTTTTGAAAGATCTTCTATTTTTGATAACAAGCCATTTAGCACTTTGTTATATATATTTTTTTATACTTCAGGACAAATCTTTTTTCAGTCTCTCAAAACCACTTATTAATCAAGAGAAGTGTAATAAGTACTTAAGCCTTAAGTGCTTATGCCTAATAGCCAAGATCACAGAATCATCTACTCTCAATGCCGCCCTGAACACACTAATGGAAATAAAACTTAATGGATTCCTAGGGTTTTCAAGGCCATTCTGTAACTAATAAAATTTTCACAATCAGTCTACAAGGTAAGGTCTCTCCACAACGTACTCTTCACAAAGTATATTCAATATATGACATTCACAATGTGCCTCTCAGGACGCATTAACAACACAGCCCCCATTACTCCACGGTTAACTCTTAGGGTATGTGTAGCAAACCTAGTCCTGAAACGTAGGATTGAGGAAGCAGTAAAGTGACTGGTCTTTTGCTTACATTTCCTCCATAGCGTAGGTGACGTTATTGAGCTCCTCTGCCACGCGGTGTATTTCTTCTCTGGCCTGAGTGTCGGCCGTTTGGTCAGTGCTGTCCAGGATCACATCCTCCAGGTATAGATCCACTGTAGACTGGTGCACATTCATCATCTGAGGGCACACAGTACAAAATAAATGATATATGCATCATTCTTAGCTGGATGCCGAAATTTTCTGAAGTGAAAAAGGACAAGCACAACTGCAGCAAAATAATAAAAACTATTTTTGTGTAAGGATTTGTTTAAAAAATTATTAATGTGTCACATGGATAAGTTTGGACAACCTGCAAATCAGTACTTAGTACTGTAGTAACACCCCTTTGGCATATGAAAGCTTGCAAATACCTTTTGTCTTTGTTTATTGAATTGTTAACCACTGTTACGTTCAGAATATTTCTAGTTCTGATATTCCTGGCCTGGCTACATGCACAGCATGTTTAAGATGTGCCAGCAGATTTTTCATGATTTTAAGTGCAGGATTTCCTGATGTAGTCCATGGTAGAATGAAGGTTTTAATGATGGTATGTTTTGATTTACTGTCACATAGAAGCCATTTTCATTTCACATTCAAATTCCTGACTGAATGTGGCACACTAGCTTTCAGAATTTTTATATTTACCATTGTTCCCTTCCCTTCTTCATCTACCTGTGTAGCGTCACCAACTGCCACAAAACTACAAGGCATGAGAGATTCACCTCCATGCTTAACAGTTGGCAATTTTTTGCTCTTTTGTTATAATAATCAAATAATTCCATTTATTTATTTAGGTATCTATTGTTATGGAGAGATCAGGGTTATCTAGATATTGTTTATATTCATTTTCCTTTTGATGGCTCTAACATGGAAATCACATTTGTACAGTCGCTACTGTGCATTAAAACAGTTCACTGCTACCAGGTGTGTTCAACCTTCCTGCAGGATCTCATCATCATTTGAGTTTATGCTTTGCAAAGGCAATTCTATTTAATATTTATCTAAAGTTACGGTAAAACAGCTATTTACATTTAAGGCATTTGTTAGACACCCTTCAGGAGCAATTTACATTTCTCATTTATACTTACAACTTTTGATGATTTTCCATAGCTAATCTTCCATAATGATATTTTGGTCAGTGGAAAGTAAGATCTGGAAGTGCTTTGATATTGTTTATGTAAGCATCAGTGAGCTTCAATTTCAGATCTTTATTCAGCTGTTTAGAGATGGCTATGAAATAGATGATCCCATAGTTGTTGATTATTAGTATAAGGTTTGAAGAGTCAAAGTTTTGCAATGAAATAATAAATTAAGCCCTAACAATTAATTAACATTCATTAGAAATCATTAATTGTTAATTAATTATCAATTGCCACAAATTCCGAAGGCCTCGTTTAGAAGCTTAGCACAATAACACCCCAAAGCACAAAACAAAGTTGACAAGTAGTAGACAAAGATCAATGTTTTGGATTGGCACTAGACCAGGTATAAATCCTACTACAAACATGCAAGGTTATTTAAAAAAGGCTTTGCACCGGGGATCGTTACAATTAATGAATAAAAATAAATGATTCATGGTTACACCCGGATACATGGTTAGTAGTTTGCTGCTACAGTATATGACATTAAAGCAGGAAAAGACATCTGACATGATAAAATCTTGGGTTAATTTTTTTATATCATATTTTAACAAGGGTGTCTAGACTTCTCATTTTATCTCCATAGCAGTAAACCTCAGTAAAAGAAAAAAAGAAATGTACCGGTAATTACTTTGACAAATTGTTCACACCTTTGTGAGTAGTTAAATAAAGGAGAGGATGTGTTTACCTGTCTAAAGATCTCGTCTTCCTCTCTACGTCTCCGCTCCTCCATCTGTCTCTGCCCACTCTCTTTGGCCTCGCGAAGGTTGCGGTCTCGTTCTGCCAGGAGCATGAAAGCATGGATCCTTCTTTCCTCCTGCAGGCGGACCAGCTCCTTCGCTAGGAAATCCAGCATTTCGCCAATTGCCTCTTGTGAAAGTCCATCTACATAGCTCTGAGCCTGAGACATCTGAGAGAAGAAAGTTATTATAATTCAGGAGTGTTGGAGTCTAAAATGTGATTAGTCAGAAGGTTGATAATTTTTTTATAACATTAACAATACATACTATGTTATCCTTTCTATAGCTGATCATTCGCAAAGGATTTTTTAAATTAAGAGATTAATAAATGGCTTGACAGTTAACAGAGAAAAAATGTACATGGAGGAGATTTGGCATTTATGGAAGAAGTCTTAATTTCAAGACTTTGTAATGATAAGGTTTTCTGCCTTTGGAAAATCTGTAAGTGTGTATGTGTGTGTGTGTGTGTGGTGTGTCTGAGAGAGAGAGAGAGAGAGAGAGAGAGAGAGAGATGGAATAAGAAGAACATGAAGAATAAAACACCCCAATGACATGCTTTTTTGGAAATATTTGGATGGTAGCCAGTAATCAGTGGTGGACAGTAAATGTAAATCATTACTGTACTTAAGTAGCTTTTTCACATATCTGTATTTTACTGAAGTATTTACATTTGGGGAGACTTTAAATTCACTACATTTCAAGGACAAATATCTTATCTTTATCTTAACTGGTCAAGCACCATATTATATTTTACCAAGTCTATCTCTACTTTAACTCAACTACATGGTTTGTGTACTTTGCAGATTATTTTCAACACCAGTGGACTCTCCTCACCTATGTACATTTACGGCATTAGGCCTTACAGCATCTAGAGTGACTTACAACTGAGCAGGGGATGGTTAAGGGCCTTGCTCAAGGGCCCAGTAGTGGCAGCTTGGTGGTGGTGGGATTTGAACCTGTGACCTTCCGATCCAAAATCCAATGCCTTAACCACTGAGCTACCACCTCCTATTTAAGTCAGGGGACTGAGATTACCTTGATTTTGTAGACAATAAACATTTTTTTGTATGTTTTATATGGAAAAATTGCCAGAGGAAAGCCTTCTTTCTCAACAAACCATGGCAGGTTTGCAAAGTTGCATCTGAACAAACCACAAGTCTTCTGGAAACAATGTCCTTTGGACAAATGAGGCCAAAGTGGAGATGTTTGGCCATAATGCACAGCGTCACATTTGGCAGCATGTTAGCACAAACACCTCATACTAACTGTCAAGCACGGAAGGCTATCTGTCTGAGAGCTAAAGCATGGCCGCATAAAGCATGCATAAACAAATGGCAGCAAATCTTAATGATCTAAATCAACATTGTACAGCAACACAAACTGAAAAAGTCAACTTCACGTTATTGCTGCTAAAGCTGGTTCTACAAGCTATTGAATGATAAGGTGTAACTGGTTTTTCACACATGGCTTCTCCAATCTGGCTCTATTTTTGTAAAATAAGATGGGCTTTATTATGTTACAGGGACAAACTTACACTTATAAAGAACATTTTATTCATTTTTTATCACCACATTATCTGTGTAAAGCTGCTTTGAGACAATGTTCATTTTTAAAAGCGCTATACAAATAAAAATTAATTGAATTGAACCAAAGAATTCAAAGAGGGTGTACATGTACTTTCTATTTCACATGACTGTATATTTTTTAAATACTTCAAATGTGTTTTATTCATATTGATTTTTACGGGTGTCCAATAATGCTGCACATAGATTTTTTGAAACAAAATTGTGTTGTGTTTACAATTGTTTGATATGCAAGAGAGCAGAGTTTTTTTTCATTATCAAAAGATTTAAAGGTTCTCATATTTACTAAGAGTGAAAGTGTTAGTAGAGGGCATTGTACATGTATAAATATGTACACCTCCAATATTCAAAAATACATAATCTCATAAAACTTTGCTTGTTTTATTTAGATTTTTATTCTAAATTATTATATTTAACCAAACCAAATTTTACATTTGGATAAAAAAAAAAAATCTACTTTTTATTTTTTAATTCAATTAAATTCTAATGGAATATTATTACTTTTCATTCATTCATTCTATTTTTTTTTTTTTTTTTTTTTTTACAAACATCAGTTTCATTTTCTCTTACTATAATATCTCTGTAAAGAATGTACAGCAGGAATGCATTATAACAGAAAAGAAGTGGAGCAGAAGTGAGTAATGTGACTTGCCACATGTCCTTTTCACGCACATCATGCAGCATGGCTCACAGTGAAAGTGCTGAATGAACAGGTTGTTTGTCTGCTTACCCTACTCTCACAGATTTCTGCCTCTCTCTGCAGGGCCAGTGTGACCTGTTTATCTGCTCTCTGTAGTTCCTCCTGTTCCTTCTGTAGAGCGTGGGTGGTGCGCAGCTCCTGGATCTGCTCCAGTTGCTTCTGTATGCCTTCCAGCATCTGGAACACAGCATATAGACTTTATAATCAATTGCTGAGAAAAAGCTCAGTCATCATATTCACATACACACACACAGTATATAGACTGCATGTTTGTATAGTTAATTGTGTCCATAATAATTCAAGACTTATAAAGGTTAATAGAGCACAAAGGTTTATTTCATGCACTCTTCCCCATTTACCTGGTTCTGGACGGATCTGCCTCTGAGCAGCTTCTGTAGAAAAATAACAGCAAGCTCCTTTTCCTCTTCTCCCTGTAAAATATGCAATGTTTTTATTCACATAAAAAAGCTGGCATATTACTATTAAAACTGTGCAGTCAGGAACCTCTGATGCTGAATTTCTTGCTAAACCTCACTCTTCCTAACAATACTGGCCCAAAAATCTGAAAACCGCCTACACTGTATAAACAAAAGTATGTAGGCACATGGGCATTAGATTTTTTGTGCTTTTTTAACATCCCATTTCACATTTGGTCTTTATTTGCTTTTATAAGAACATCTACTCTTCTGGGAAGATGTTCCACTAGATTTTGGAGTGTGCTTCTGGAAATTTGTGCTCATTCAGCCACAAGGGTTTTAGTTAATTCTGGTACTGATGTAGGTGAGGTAAGGAGGCCTGGAGTGCAGTCAGTGTTCTAATTCATCCCAATGGTGGTCAGTAGGGTTGATGTCAGTGCTCTATAACAGGCCAATCCCAAACCCATTGAAACTACATCTTCATGGAGCTTGTTTTAGGCAAGGAAGGACAACATGGTTGCAAAAGTCAGCAGTCCTAATACTTTTATCCATATACGTATGTGCTTTCTTACGTCAAAGGTGGAAATTCTTCAATTACAAATAGTTAAAGGCCAAATATTATAATATGTGATCAAATTAAAATGTATTATATCCAAACAAAAAAACCTATAAATAGACAACAGAAACTTTTTTTTTGTAAAGGAATTGCATCTTGACTCATTTTTATCTGGTTTTAGAAAACATTGTACTATCAGTGATCTGTGAAACTATAGAAGCCATAGATGGCAAAAAGGCATGTTCAGTACTTTTCCTTAATCTTTATAAGGCTTTTGACACAGTTGATCACTGCATCTTATTAAAAAGTCTACATAGTACTTAGCTATCAGATCAGGATTTTGGTTGGTGTGCCAATATCTTGCCTACAGAACCCAGTATGTACATAAGGAAGGCTAAAGTCATCAGTGTTACCAGTTGTTTGGGGAGTTCCTCAAGGGTCAGTATTAAATCCAGTTCAAACCTCTATTTCTATACAGTGTATTTTATAAAATGATGCCTTTTTTGTCAGGTACCTAATGCAAAAGGGATTTTAAAGGGAGTTCTCTATAATACTGCTGTTATCTATTGTGGAATCTGCAACGGAAAACATGTAATCAATCTTGCAATCGGTTTTTCAATTCCGTGCCAAAGACTACACGAAGCAGTTAGGATAGTATGCATGTGTGTGTTTGTGTATTTTAACAGCTAGAGCTGTGAACTAATTACCTCAGGAGGCACGTCTACCACAGGTGTTAGGGGACGAGGGACTGGTTTCTCCACTCTATGAAGAAAGCGTAGAGGCTTCTTTTCCTCCACCTGGACCTTCTTGTCTTTCAATGCCTGCAGCACATGTATTGAATGACATTACTGCCTGCAAGCTTAAATAGAAGCTCATATAGACCATCTGTTCAGTTTAGAAAAACAGTGTGCTAATATATTCGTAGCTAGTAACAGGGCTGAACAGAATACTGAGAAGTTATAGTGAATAAGTTGACCATGCAACAAGCCAAAAATAAAGGCAAAGTATTGAATACATATATGATATTGATATGATTGAGTGTAATAATTAATCAAACACAAAATATTCTGAAATTAACCACTATATATAATTACAACTAGCTAGTAGTGCACCCATTTATGATACTGAAACGGAGGCTAGTCTAACCTGGCAAAGAAAATACGCAAATTACAAGCAAAAACATAGCAAATTGCATTACCATGCTTTTTTATATAAGATAATGTTGTATTATTTTTAAGTCTTTGCCTAAACTAGCACTCGTCCTCAATTTTCACATTGCAGTCCATTTGCATGTGCTGTATGTTTGAACTGCTGTCACGCCAGCACTTTGTGAACTCAGTTTTCCAAAACAAACTGCTGCCTACAAACATGACCGCCCTAGTCTACACTTTCCAAAACCCACAGACGTTATTAAATTCACAGTCAAAATACTTCTGATCACACATTAGTCACTATACACTGGACTCTTCCTTTGTCTCTCTCACACACACACGCACCACAAAGTAAATAGTCATTTTCTTTGGCGCATCTGACTATAACTAGCCTACAATTTCTGTGTTCACTATTCTGCTTTTGACCTTGACTTTGTTTAACCCATATTTAACCCAGCTTTTATTCACAATAAAAGATAGAAAACATATAAAATGTTTAAAGTGGGGAAATGTACCATGCTAATGGAAGAAATAAGGTAATTTAGAATTTTATGGCTGCAACATGTCTCAACAAAGTTGGATCAGGGACATGTATAACACTGTGTTGCAACCCCTCTTCAACAGTCTGTAAAGATCTGGGAACTGAGGAGACCAGTTGCTGGAATTTTGAGAAAGGAATGTTGTCCAATGTATGTCTGCTACAGGACTTGAGCAGACATTGGACTTGTTTCAAGATGTGCCAAAAGTTTCAACTGGTGCAAGGTCTCAAAAGGCATGCTGTTGTATGAGATGTAGTATGCACTCTTCTGGATGGAAGCATATGGGTCTCTAAAAACTGTATATACTGTTCCACATTGATGGAGCCTTTCGAAATGTGCAATCTGCTTATTCCATCGGCACTCCCATACCATCAGAGATGCAGGCTTTTGAACTGAGCACTGAGCACAAGCTGGATGGTTCCTTTTCTCTTTACGCCAGACGGGACAGCGTCCATGGTTTCCAAAAAGCATTTAAAATTTTGATTCGCCTCAACACAGAACATTTTCCACTTCGCCTCAGTCCATTTTAAATTAGCTTTGGCCCAGAGTAGATATCAGCATTCCTGGTCAGGTTCACATGTGGCTTTTTCTTTGTATGATTTAACCAGCATTTGTGGATGGTAGTTGGAAAATGTTCCTTTAGCTGTTTCTTTTTGGTAACACTTACTTTTTCAGCCTTTCCAACTTCATTGAGACGTGTGGCAGCCATCAAATAGAAAATGACCTTATTTCCTTCCATATAAATGGTACATTTCCTCACTTTTGATCTGTTTTCTATGTTCTAATGTGAATACTATGTAGGCCTATGAGATTTACAAATCATTGCATTCTGTTTTTATTTACATTGTACATTTTATCCAATTTTTTTTAACTGTATAATTACTGAAGTATTTTCAACCGTTGGCTATTATCGAGAAAGCCTAATATTATCGAGAAAGCCTAATTATCATTCTATGCACCATTTTACAATTTATAAAAGGTGTTCTGCAACCTTTAGAAAAAATCACCTCAGGACAATAAGAGCATGTGCATTATAAACCACCCTAAATAAAATTTGACAAATAGAAAGCTAGTTCCTTGTGAAAATCATGCTGTTCTCCTGCCCTCACCCATTAAAAGACCCTGATTAAGTGTTTTCTTACCTGGTGGGCCTGCATTAACTCAATTTCCATGCGCTCTGAACGACCGATGAAGTCTTTTTTCTTTTTCGGCTTTGGGGCTTTTATTTGTGGCTCCAGAATTGAAGGTAAAAGTCCTGCCTCCAGCTCCAACAGACCTTACACACACACATGCAGGAGAGACATTTGAAGATATTCTTTAAGTAACATCTTTGTAATGTTATAGCCCTAATCATTATAAGTCATATAATTTCATGAACCAGATTCATTTAATTCATTAATTTCAAATGTATAAATTAATTTATTGAACTAAAATCACCATCTGAATAGCGATGAACCAGACTTAATTCCAGTCTTCGAGTTAACTGCAATAAAATGTTGTATTCTGTCATTTAGCTGGTTCAATTTTACATTACACACAGCTTTAACATTATAAGGTAAAGAGAGTAGATTAATAAGAAAAAGAAAATGTAGCAAAAAGCTGCATCATAAAATAAAGTGGTCTGAATACTCTTTGAATGCACTGTAATCAAGTACTGATACATCGGATACCTTGGTACGTATCGAGGAACTGGTTCTTGACGATGTTGCGTTGAGAGTGTAGTTCAGGAAACACTCCGTGGCGTGAAAGAGGAGCGTACACCTCAGAACCGAAATCCAGGTGCTTACTGATAATGTCCTGTTTCATCAACTTCCCTTCCACGTTCTTTCTCTTTGCCAAGAGTTTCCGCAAAGCTGTGAAACAGAGCAATTTCAGGATTAACAACTAAATCTAAACTTCTACTCTGTCCTACATTTAATTGCATGTAATTATTCTCAGCAATAATTAGACTGCCCAAGTGTGTGGAAGATGAGCTATATATAAATATATCCTCCTTTTTTTGTGTTTCATGTTGTTTTGTATGTGCTTTGGTCTAATGAAGCATTAGAAATGAACTATGGCAATTTCAGCATCATAGATAAAGCATTCCAAATATCCTGCAAAGTGGAAAGTTTACTTGGCTGTTTGTCTCTAGTCCTGTGATCACTCTGATTTTGCATGAAATAAACCAAATTCTATTGAAAGATGACACGACATATTCATCAGATGCATATATGAAAATGAAATCTCCAAACTGTGCAGCATTTTGAGTGTAAATAATGAATCAGTTTCAGCTTTGTGGAAACAGGCTTCTTCTTCTTCTTCTTCTTCTTGTCTCTTAGAGAATATACACAACCCAATTTACCATGCCACTCACAGATTCACTTATGATAAGAATCCAATAATAATAAAAAAGTTCATCGTTCAGAGTGAACCTTTGACCAACTGTTTGGTCAGTGGAGTGATATTGAGAGACAATGACTAAATGACTAGAGATGCAAGTGCGTGTGGTCTTACAGACAGTGTAGTTATTGCGTATTTTCTGGAGTCTTTCTCGTTTCTCTCTTTGATGCTGTGAAAAGCGCTCATCCAGCTGCTGTGCTTTGACTTTGTCTTGTTTTGAACTTCTGTCCCGTATACAACGCAAAAGAAGAGCTAAGCGGGTCTCTTGCAGCCTGCAGCACAAAAAGAAAAGTGTTTGCAGCCCAAGGTGCATCGACGATAGACACATTTATTCATGTTTTCAAGCGTTGTAATGTAAATAATCTAATAATTATGACTAGGACCATTTATGGAGTAATATAGAACTAGTAGCACTATACTGAACTACATATAGGTTGTATAATGTACACAGATTACAGCCTGAAAGTGTAGCACAGAGGGCTTTAGTAAGAGAACAGTTTCTCACTTCTCGATTTCTCGCTCCCTGAAAGCCCACTCCTCCCTCTCCATCTCATCCATCAATCTCTTCCTCTTGTCCAACTGACTGAGATCATTCAGGGGTGGTAGCATGGCCTCCCAGGCTCTCTTATTCCTTGCTCTTTCGATCATCTCGACCTCGTCCAGGCCAGCAGGAAGCCCCCGACCTGGACATACAATTATTTTGGTTATTTCAAGTCTCTGACAGCCCAACATCAAACTAAACTCATATCCTGAATAATATTTTGCCCCTGAACTAGAATTCCAATATTTACGTCTCTTTTCTTGCCTAAATTTCCAATGATGCTGTTATAAAAAGACACCTGAAATGGTGTTCTGTTAGTTCTGTTTAGCTACATCTACTGCACACAGGCAGGAAATCGTCCCTTAAAGGTATTTTGTATATTCTGACTTTTTCTTGTGTTTTTGCTGGCTAGCAAAAAAAAAACGGTTTCACATTGTACGGCGCACAACTGCCATTAGTGTCACAAGTAATTTGCAATAGCATTTTTTTTACTAGAGGGTGCATATAATATTCATATTATTTCCAAAAAAGTATTTCTGTTCCTTGTACTGCTATATAATACTATTTTCTAGATTGAAGTTCTGTGTCATTTTGATGAAAGGTGTTTCATTGCAATAGTACAAGCACGCTAAAAATTGCAGACTGCAAGAAAGGGTTAAAGTCTAGCATAAGACACTATGTTTACGTGTACATATGAACATGCCTGTCTATGTACAGTTGTTTGCTGATGCTTTTAGTGCCACTAGCCTTCTGTACATGCAACAGAGTCCCAAAAAAATCTCATAACTATAAGCAAATGGTGAGTACGCATAAAACAAGAATAGAAAGACTAATAGCTGGCTACAACAAGCATATTCACACTATAATATCTGCAAACTAGGTGCTACTATGTACTACCTGAGCAGAGTGTATAGTCTTTTTCACATGCCACAATGACTTCGTTACTCGATTAGTAATCAGATATAAATTAACTGCATTTTTTGTTATTAAAGCCATACCTTTTTGTTTTCACTTTCAAAAGCAACAAAATATTTCATTTGTTTAGGGGCACCCAAACATTTGTATACAAATCTATTTCTTTATAATTGCATACCCCATGAGAATGTGGCCAAAGTGAGGATTTCTGGAATGCCTGCTCCTGGACGTATTATGTATTCAGGGCTGTAAGGATCAGTCTGAGTCTCGCTGTCACGGTAATCTGTCTGAACCCCGACTGAGCGTTGGAAATAGCTATCCAACTCCCCAAAGCCTTCTTGTTGAGCAATCTGGGGGTCACTTCTGTAATCAAATACACAGTTCAGTCCATCTCAAAGAAATGTATACATATATATATATATATATATATATATATATATATATATATATATATACAGTGTTGTGCTAGTTACTAAAAAATAGTAACTAGTTACAGTTACTCGTTACTTCATTCAAAACGTAACTGAATATATCACAAGGATTTCTGAAAGAAATAACAAAACAAGCTGAATAATATATTCAGAATCAAAAACTAAAGTGGCTTCTGCATAATAAAAGCTGTTGTGTTGAGCTCTTAAAAATGTTCCTTTCACAGCTTAAGTATGAAAACTATCAACAATGTACAACAGAACATTGGGTTAGCTTCTAGCTCCGTCGAGGCATGGAGTTTCTGGAGGTGCTGCTATCGCAGTAGATACGACCTTCGAACCAGAAAGACACAGCTTACATTTGACTAAAAAGTTTTTGTTTTTATGCTCAACTAAAGTGAAATAATGAGCATATTTCCACTTTGAGAAACTCGTCTTGCTCTCGCCTCGACTCGCCATTACTGCCGCACAGACCTGAATAAACGGAGACACGCCCACAGTGCGTCTTCTTCGTGTTTACAGTGGTTCATCCACCAATCCTACAATGCGTCTCTGCTGTAAACAGGTTAGACTGTAGGCTACACTTCAGCCCAAATTCATTCATTTAAAAAAAGTAACGGGTAACGCACCATACGGTAACGGTAACGGAGTTACTTTATTTTTAAAAGTAACGCGGTACAGTATTAGTTACTGTCAAAAGTAACTTCGTTACAGTAACGCGTTACTGCCCAACACTGTATATATATATATATATATATATATATATATATGCTATTTGGCAGACACCCTTATCCTGAGCGACTTATAATTGAGCACTTGATGGTTAAGGGTCCCAGCAGTGTTAGCCTGGTGGTGCTTGGATTTGAAGTCATGACCTTCCTAATGCCTTAACCATTGATTTACCACCTCCATATATAGCCACCTTATAGACACTTCCTATTTTGTGTAGCTCAACAAAACATTTATATTCTATAGAAACTATATTCCTAACCATTGTGATGACTGAATAAGGGATTTTGGCCTATGTGTTTCCATATCTGTACCCCTGTGAAACAGGTTGTCATGGTTGGCTTCTCCTTCTACTGCCCTTAGTTGATTAGGTGTACTAAAATGTAATATATTAATGACAATATACTTTAAATATAGTATACTCATGAATTCATTGGGTGCCACTAATTGTGCCACACATGCAGTATATTTAACAAAAATATTAATCTGTCTTGTGCAGCTGCAGAACGTTTTTTATTTTTTTATTATTATTTTCAACAAAAGATACAAAGGTCATATTTAGCAAAGGTGCAAATATTAGCCAGTAATAGATGACTTACTTGGGTACTGTAAAAATGACATCAGGTGGGATCTGTTGAATGAAAGGAACAAGTGGCCTAAGGAAGACAGAAGAAAGGCAAAATTTAAATGCATGCCTATAACAGAAAAACTGCTTTTTTCTATATAAGTAATTATAGTATTCTCAAATATCAAGACAGAGTTTTCCATTTGTTCTTGTATGTGTTTATCTTTGATACAAACTGAAAATGCATAGTTCTGAATGTCTATATTGGTTTTAGGCCAGTATTTGATTGAATGAAGAAGATGAAGAAGAAGAAGAAGACACAATAGTGGAGTTCTAGTGAGATTTCTGGCTTTTTGTATGCTCATCAGTCAAAGCATGTAAAATAGTGTAATGATATATCATGCTGAAATGCAAATTTAGTATGTTCTCAAGATCTGTGAAGATTGTGCTTTATAAAGCATATTGTTCCCCTATGCATACTAAATAAATAATAATATGTCATGCCAGGTGACACATGTGCTGTGTGAGGATGTTAATATCAGATTAGTATTAGCCAATACTCAAAGCTCAGATTTAAGTAGTGGATGGGTGCACTGCCACACAATGCTACCTGATTAACAGTTCACACACAGGCACACACGCGCACACAAACTCACATTTGATTTGGTGTATATGTTGTAAAGGTTTACCGTTTAAAAAACTTCCAGCGGTCTGCTCCAGTGACGACGTCATGTATGGGTTTGTGCAGCTGAACACCTGAACACCTGAACACAGGATCACACATACAATAGTGCTGCAGATGTTCACCACATCATTCGTAAATTCAACACGTGTGAGGAATAATGAGAGCGGCCATTTGTACAGTGCTGAATTTGAAACCGTCTGTCTGATTACAGAGGAAACTAATGCGACAGGGTGTACATTTCAATGAAATGTGTGTGTGTGTGTGTGTGTGTGTGTGTGTGTGTGTGTGTGTGTGTGTGTGTGTGT
>JAAIIK010000008.1:12038366-12051771 GCA_014706435.1 Silurus glanis
AGTGTATACTGGTTCAGTACTGTGTAGTGTTAGTGTAGTGTATACTGTTACAGTTTAATTTATTCTCATTCTTCTCTAAATGTTATTCTCGTTCTCTCTCAAAATGTTATTCTGAATCCGATTGTCTAATTAGCTTAGCGAATTAGCACACGAGAAAAAAAGAAACACGATTGTTGTCATTCTTGTCTTTGCAATTTAGCAACATGATTTAAAAAAAGTTATACAAATCTGTCAGTAATGATCGCAGCAGGTGGAACCGCTGCTTAATTTAGATATTTACAGATGTAACGCTTCAGGGTTTTCTGTTGGATGCCGAAAATACACTACTGCCACCTGTTGGAATGAGAGAGTAATGTTCTCTCACGCAAGCGCAGAACGTACACACGCTGTTTGGCGTGTCAGATTAGTCTAATTTGCAGCATAATCGGCCGATGCCGGTTAAATTAAAAATTCCCCAAATCGTTCCGATCAATCGATCGACCTCTAGTTTAAAGCATGTTTATTTTTTTGTTTAGTGTGATAGGACACAGTAAAAATGATAGGATATGTGTTATATGTGTTATATGTATTGTGCAGTTCTGTAATCAGTGCAGTGCAGTGCAGTGCAGTGTGCAGCGGTAAGTGTGCTATAAAACAGGACTAACTCTGGGTATCTTACCGTAAAGATAATCATACGGCCTCTGAGCTCTGAATCCCCGGCTGCCTTCATGCTGCTTTGAAAGAGTCCGTGTGATGGAAAGACTCATTTTAAAACAGTCCTACACACCTATAATTTCTCCTCTTTTATTACTTTTAAAGTGCAAGATTATTGCTCGACCTGCTAACTAGGAGAAACCTGGTGCTTTTGCGTCACACCAGGTTACTGTGGAAACGGTAAACAGTGGATCAATGGGTCGGTAATTACTTGGTCCACTAGATGGCGCAGCTGTGCATCACATCTCCTTACAGCTCTTATTAGCGCAGTGATCTTTATTATTGGATGGAAATAAAAATAACAGCAACAATAACAAATTATAATAATTAAAAACGTAAATAACTACAAAATAAACAATAATATAAATGATCAACAAATATTATAAAAAATATGCATTATTATTATTATTATTATTAATAATAATAATAATAATAATGTAAAAATATAAATTAATAGATAATACAATACTATTATATAATATACATAATAAATATTATAGATTTTATTGTAAAGAAAATAAAATTTTTTATAAAATAACACTAAAAAACACACAATTCATTATAGCAACAAAGATAAAAAAAAAACAAAAAAAACTACTGATAGTACTGGTACTACATTTACATTTACATTTGCAGCATTTAGCAGATGCCTTTGTCCAGAGCAACATATAAAAGTGCTTTGAGTCTCTAGCAATGAATAAATCTACAATGGTACTACTGCAGTACACTAACGACATTAGCACCACTAATAATAGTTTTGCTGCTGATACTAAAATCTTTCTAATAATTCTAATAATTATTAATATATTAATAGTATTATTAACTACAGTACTACTATATTAGTACTGTTCTACAGATTTCTACAGGTGATGCTGCTGCTGCTGCTACTACTACAACTACCAATCATAGTAACAACATCAGCAACAACAGCAAAAACAACATAATAATAATAATAATACCAAATACTCATTATCTGCTACACTAATTATACTTGAAGTACTGCTACTACTACTTTTACAACTCTTATGCCTGAGAATGTATTTCTTATCGGGAATATGTTAAAATGAAATTAAAAGCTCAGGAACATGTGCTGCTTGTGGTTGCACTTATAACCAGACGAATCTTAATTTGTGGCTTAAGAAACAGTGCTAAATACACAACCTAAAGTTAAAGCACACTACACTTGCAAGAGTGTAGGACATGTCTGTCTTGACTTGCATGACTGCATTCTCTACCTTTATAGAAGAATATTTATTTTTTTTCTCTTTATTTTTTATAGCTTTTAGATTTAAAACACTGGTTAGCGCTCAGATTATGCTTTTACAACTAGTCTAATACTAATGGTAATACTAATAATAAAATACAATAACCATCATTATGATCACAAGCCAGTGCACTCTTAGTGCCGGTCCCAAGCCCGGGTAAATGGGGAGGGTTGCGTTAGGAAGGGCATCCAGCGTAAAACATGTGCCAAATCGAATATGCGGATCACAAATAAGAATTTCATACCCGATCGGTCGAGGCCCGGGTTAACAACGACCGCCACAGGTATCGTTAGCCAACAGGGTACTGGTGTAAATTGGGCTTCTGTTGGCCGAAGGAGGAGAAGGAGAGGAGGAAGACGTCTACAGAGACGGCAGGGAAAGGAGAAGTGTAGGAGAGTGGAGGTTCGGGTTGCTACTTTAAATGTTGGTACTATGACTGGTAAAGGGAGAGAGGTAGCTGATATGATGGAGAGGAGAAAGGTAGATATGTTGTGTGTTCAGGAGACTAAGTGGAAAGGGAGTAAGGCCAGGAACATTGAAGGTGGGTTTAAACTGTTCTATCATGGTGTGGATGGAAAGAGAAATGGTGTAGGGGTGATTCTGAAGGAAGAGTACAGTAAGAGTGTAGTGGAGGTGAAAAGAGGTTCTGATAGGGTGATGAACGTGAAGCTGGAAGTTGAAGGGATGATGATAAATGTTATCAGTGCCTATGCTCCACAAGTCGGCTGTGAGATGGAGGAGAAGGAAGGTGCACAAGGGGTGGATTATGTTCTATGTAGGAGATGCACCTGAAGGAGATTGGAGACTGTAAGGTGTTGGCAGGGGACAGTGTAGCTAGACAGCATCGGATGATGGTCTGTAGGATGGATTTGGAGGCGAAGAAAAAGAAGAGGAGAGTGAGTACTGAAAGAAGAATAAGATGGTGGAAACTGAAGGAGGAAGACTGTAGTGTGAGGTTCAGGGAAGAGGTCAGACAGGGGCTCGGTGGTGGTGAAGAGGTGTTGGGTGATTAGGAAACTACTGCAGGAGTGATGAGGGAGACAGCTAGAAAGATACTTGGTGTGACATCTGGAAATAGAAAGGTAGACAAAGAGACGTGGTGGTGGAATGAGGAAGTGCAGGAGCGCATAAGGAGAAAGAGGTTGGCAAAACAGAAGTGGGATCGACAGGGTGATGAGAAAAGTAGGCAGGAGTACAAAGAGATGCGGCAGCAGGTAAAGAGGGATGTGGTGAAAGCCAAAGAAAAGGCATATGAGGAGCTGTATGAGAGGTTGGACACTAAGGGAGGAGAAAAGGATTTGTACCTATTGGCCAGGCAGCAGGGCCGAGCTGGGAAAGATGTGCTGCAATAAAGGATGGAGATGGAAATGTGTTGACTAGTGAGGAGAGTGTGTTGAGAAGGTGGAGGGAGTATTTTGAGCAGCTGATGAATGAGGAAAATGAAAGAGAGAAGGTTGGATGGTGTGGAGATGGTGAAGCAGGATGTGGATAGGATTAGTAAGGAGGAAGTGAGAGCAGCGATTAAGAGGATGAAGAGTGGAAAGTCAGTTGGACCAGATGACATACCGGTAGAAGCATGGAGATGTTTAGGAGAGATGGCAGTGGAGTTTTTAACCAGATTGTTTAACAAGATTTTGGAAGGTGAGAGGATGCCTGAGGAATGGAGAAGGAGTGTGTTGGTACCGATCTTTAAGAATAAGGAAGATGTGCAGACCTGCAGTAACTACAGGGGAATTAAGTTGATCAGTCACACCATGAAGTTATGGGAAAGAGTAGTGGAAGCCAGGCTGAGAGAAGAGGTGACCATCTGTAAGCAACAGTATGGTTTCATGCCGAGGAAGAGCACCACAGATGCCTTATTTGCTTTGATGATGTTGATGGAGAAGTATAGAGAAGGACAGAGGGAATTGCATTGTGTATTTGTGGATTTAGAGAAAGCGTACAACAGGGTGCCAAGAGAGGAGTTGTGGTATTGTATGAGGAACTCAGGTGTGTCAGAGAAGTATGTGAGGGTGGTGCAGGACATGTATGAGGACAGTGTGACAGCAGTGAAGTGTGCAGTAGGAACGACAGACCGGTTCAGGGTGAAGATTGCACTGCATCAAGGATCGGCATTGAGCCCTTTCCTGTTTGCAATGGTGATGGACAGGTTGACGGACGAGGTCAGACAGGAGTCTCCCTGGACTATGATGTTTGCGGATGACATTGTGATTTGTGGTGAGAGTAGTGAGCAGGTTAAGAAGAACCTGGAGAGGTGAAGGTATGCGCTGGAGAGAAGGGGAATGAGTCAGTAGGAGTAAGACAGAGTACATGTGCATAAATGAGAGGGAGGGCAGTGGAGTGGTGCGGTTACAGGGAGAAGAGGTGGAGAAGGTGGAGGAGTTCAGGTACCTGGGGTCAACAGTGCAAAGTAATGGAGAGTGTGTTAGAGAAGTGAAGAAAAGAGTGCAGGCAGGGTGGAGTGGGTGGAGAAGAGTGACAGGAGTGATTTGTGATAGAAGAGTATCTGCAAGAATGAAAGGGAAAGTTTATAGGACTGTGGTGAGACCTGCGATGTTGTATGGATTAGAGACAGTGGCATTGAGTAGAAGACAGGAGGTGGAGCTGGAGGTAGCAGAGCTGGAGATGTTAAGGTTTTCGTTGAGAGTGACGAGGATGGACAAGATTAGAAATGAGTTTATTAGAGGGACAACGCATGTAGGATGTTTTGGTGACAAGGTGAGGGAGGCGAGATTGAGATGGTTTGGACATGTGCAGAAGAGGGACATGAATTATATTGGTAGAAGAATGCTGAGGATGGAGCCACCAGGTAGGAGGAAAAGAGGAAGGCCAAGGAGGAGGTTCATGGATGTGGTGAGGGAAGACATGCAGGTAGTTTGTGTGAAAGAGGCAGATGTGGAAGACAGGGTGGTATGGATACGGAGACCCCTAATGGGAGCAGCCGAAAGAAGAAGAAGAAAAAGAAGACATATAAAATGCTTATTGGCCACCGGATCACATGTCAACATGTCCGTCATCTTGGACCAGGCAAGAGTTCTCTTTAAACAAATGCAACTAAACGGGAGAGCTGCGTTTTTCCTTTATAAAAAATAAAACATTTGTATTTATTAACTGATATCAGTGGTTTATGATCTTTGTGCGCTACAAACAATCTCAAGTTACTTAAAATCTTGCTAGTTAGAAAATAATTTAATAAGGAATTGCTAAAGCTCACACTTGCAATGCATATTTTGGCTTGTTTTTTATTATTCTTGTTTAAGAATTGTGAAGGCGCCCCCTAATGTAATATCATTAAAATGAAAATGAAATGAAATAAAGTCTTGGTAATGAGAAAAAACTTTTCTTGTTTAAGAAAATTTTTCTGATTAACCTCACCATTTTAGCTGTCCTTGTGCTTCAGGTCAGAACACCCCTCATTTGCTATTATTAATCTATTATTGCTTTGCTGTTATATTGTGCCACTATTCACTACACATTATTTACTTTATTGTTATCGTCGGTATGCTGCAATTGATATTCTATACATTTATTTGTTATTATTCATCTATTATAATTATAATATATTATTATAAATTTTTATTATCATATTTTACATACTATAATTACATTATTTTACATACATGCTTTGCTATACTATATCATACTAATATGTGCTATAATTGTGCTATTATTATTGTACTATTCATTACTTTTAATTTACTATTTTCTTTTACTATTGTTAGAAAGGATTCCTATTTAGTTGGGGTGCCACTGCCGCCCCCAAATATGCATGGCATATTTGCTTCTAAATCTTAGCTAAGTCTGTCGATTTGATCTTGGTGTCATCTTCATCTGCTATCTCTGGTAGATTAATGAGTCGGGTAACTGGCCGTGTGTATAATCGACCTTTAACGTTGACCTCTGCAGACCTAACTTGTCCGTCTGCTCCAGGAAATGTCTTTGACACTCTCCCGATCAACCAAAGGGCTCGTGGTAACTGGGGATCAACAATCATGACGACAGACCCAACTGTCAGAGTTTTAGTCTCTGCATACCATTTGTGGCGTAGCTGGAGATTGGGTAAGTAGTGTCTCACGAAGCTTGACCAAAAGTGATCAGTGAGAACTTGACTTTGTCTCCATCTACGTCGTCCTATGAATTCGTCGGCAGGGTATATCACTTGAGGTAAAGAACTGTCTAGCCGCCCCATGAGCAGAAGATTTGGGGTGATTGGGTCTAAATCTGCTACATTGGAGGAGACAGTACTGTTTGAAGAACTTCTTCTGTTACTGTTTGTGCACCTACTACTGTACGGAGGGCACTTCTAAGAGATCGGATCTCCCTTTCCCAGCTGCCACCAAAGTGAGGGGCATTAGGTGGGTTGAACCGAAATTCGATCTTCTGTTTGGCAAGATGCCGTTGAAGTTCTTGGCTGCAATTCTTTAAAGCATCTTTTAACTCTCTCTCTCCACCCTGGAAGTTAGTGCCTTGGTCAGATATCAGTTCTGAGGGGGTGCCTCTACGTGCTATAAATCTCCTCAGAGCCATGAGGAAAGAATCGGTGTCTATAGCTGTGAGGAGCTCAATGTGTACACATCGAGTTGTAAGACACTTAAAGATTATTCCCCATCTTTTCTCTAAACGCCTGCCTATTTTGGTTTGGAAAGGTCCAAAACAATCCATACCAGTACTATAAAAGGGTGGTTTATGAAGTCTCAAACGTGCTGGAGGAAGGTCAGCCATTTTAGGGTTCTCAGGTTTAGCCTTCCACTTACGACACTCTATACCGTTATGTTGGGATTTTCGAATTGCTTCACGACCTCTTAGTATCCAGACACTTCTCCTCATTTCAGCAAATACTCGTTCTGGTCCTGGGTGACATAGCTTACTATCATAGTCTTGAATGAGTAATTTGGTGGCTTGATGATGAGGGTCTAGGACAATAGGGTGAACTGTTTGGAGTTCTAGGCCTTCAGCACGACGTAGGCGTCCTCCTACCCGTATAAGCTGACTGGCTTTATCGAATTCTGGGGCTAAGGTGAGTAACCTACTTGTAGGGGATACGGGCTTACCAGAGCTTAGTTGCTCGTATTCTTCTGGGAAACTATCTTGTTGAATATTGCGGAAGAGGAGATGTTCTGCTGTCACATAGTCCTTAGCTTCAAGTTCACTAGACTGATCTAAGTCACTTGAATGTTGTTGGACTATGGCTTCAACAAGGTCTTTCCAAGAGTTATACTTACTAGGGTCCAAGGGCTTCAATGTTTGTGTGACACCACAGAATATACTAGCTCTCCTTTCCACTTTATCTTCAGGGGTCTTAAGAGGTGGCAGGGTTGGCCACTCTGATTCTGCTTTAAGTAAAAAGGGTGGACCTAAACTCCACCTGTTAGGTGTAACGAGCTCTACTAAGCTACGCCCCTTTGTTAGATCATCGGCTGGGTTTCTGGCTGTATCTACATATCGCCAATCATGTGACTCAGTTAGGTCTTGGATTTCTGCTATTCTAGTGCCTACGAAGACTTTAAAACTGCAAGATTCAGATCTTAGCCATGAAAGAACTGTAGTTGAATCTGACCATAAGATCACTCGGCTGATCTTAAGAGTGAGTTCATTTTCGAGCAGCTTCGATAGTTGGGCACCAATTAGGGCTGCACATAGCTCTAGTCTAGGAATGGTTTGTTTACGTTTAGGGGCAATTTTGGATCTGCCAATCAGGAAAGCAAGCTGTATTCTACCTTCTCGATCTTCAGTTCTTAAGTATGCTACGGCACCGTATGCTTGCTCTGAAGCGTCACAGAAGATATGAATTTGTTTTGTGGTATTGGGCCTATCCATCTCTGGTGTAACATAACATCGGGGAAGTGTGACCTGAGAAAGAATGGGTAATTCATTCTCCCATTCACACCAGGCTTTGACCAAATCTGTGGGTAACATGTGATCATCCCAACCTCTCTGTTTGTTCCACAACTGCTGAATTAGAATTTTGGCGCGGGTGGTGAATGGAAGGATGAATCCTAAGGGATCATACTGTCTTGCTACTATCCTATAGATGTGCCGCATAGTGGGTGTGGTTTTGGGTGTTGGGCGGTGTTTGTAACCAAGTATATCTAAGTTATAATTCCATCTCAGTCCAAGAGTGGATTCATGGGGATCGGTCTTGTCATGTGATAACCAAAGCTCAATGCTATCCGAACGGGCCTCTTTGGGGAGATGATTAACGACTCTTGGGATATTACAGGCCCACTGTCTAATCTCAAACCCACCATTAGCAAGAAGGCCACGTAACCCATCCACTACTTGCTTGGCATCATCTGCGGTCATTAAGCTTTTAAGACAATTATCTACGTAAAAATTCCTTTCTACTGACGATCTGAGAATATCGTTAGGTTGGGTGTTATCGAGAACATGGCGTTGCAAAGCATAGGTGGCACAACAGGGGCTACAAGTTGTACCAAAAGGTAGTACTTGCCACTCATAAATACTGGGAAGGTTATTGGTTTGAAGGTCACGCCATACAAAGCGAAGGAGTGATTTGTCTTCAGGCAGTAGGCGGACCTGATGAAACATACCCTTAATATCGCCACTTATTGCTACAGAATGTTCCCTAAAGCGCAACAGCACGCCTAAGAGGGAAGGGCTAAGTGTAGGTCCAGCAAGGAGGTAATTATTTAGATTCTGGCCTACGTGTTCGAAAGAACAGTTGAACACTACTCTATTCTTTCCATTATGTTGTACCATATGATGGGGAATGAACCATGCCTCTTCTCCAGCGTTTACAGAGTCAGTGGTGAGTCTGACTACATAGCCGCACTTCTCTAGTTTCTTAATCTCTTCGTTATATGCTACTGCCTTTTCAGGATCCTTTGCTAACCGTCGCTCTATACTTCTTAAGTTAGGCATAACGGAGTCCTTAGTTATACAGATTTGCGGCATATTAGCTTTCCTTAAAAGGGGGGTTGCATAACGATTCACTCCATCTACCATTACTCTAGTTGTTCTAGTTTGTAATAAATCTATTGCCATTCGATCCTGCTTTGATCGTGTGACTAATTTTTCATTCCTGTATGGAATAGTATCACTTTGCCAGAGTCTCTCTACGTTTCGGGAAAGTTCTTCCGTTTGGGGAGTGGTAGAGATATGTAAGCATTGTTGAGGCTGTAGCTGCTGCTGCAGAAAGCGCGTTGGACCTTGTAGAGTCCAGCCTAATCTAGTTCTAATAGCTGCTGGACCTCCTGGGGGCCCTAGGCGTATAGGCTCAACAGGTGTTATAAGGTGGGGATGGTCTGCTCCTATCAAAAGGAGGGGTTGTACTCTATCTATGGGCTGTAAAGGAATGTCCTTTAGGTGTTGGTATCTCTGCTGGAGTGTTGCAGTGGGATAAGAGTGTTCAGCCAAACCCAAGTCTTCAGAGGTAAAGGCATTCTGTATCCAGTAACTCTGTTGGGGCTGCGATATAGAGCGTACTCTAAAGGAAACTGCTGCCCCATTGAGTTTCTTGATATCTTGTCGGATAGTTCTTAATGTTAAATCTTCCTTCTGTCCTTGTAGCCCTAGTTTCTTAGCTGCAGCTGGGAGTAACATAGTCCTTTCCGACCCGTCATCGAGTACTGCATAAGTGTTCAGGGCTCGATTGTTGTGTTGTAATACAACGGGGATCACTTTCAGCAGAACACGCTTGGAACCTTCTGGCCTGTCTAGATACAGGGTTTTGTTCGTGGAACTCACTAAACAAGTACTCTCCCTTTGAGGTTGGCTATTAACCTCATGAAGGATTTGAAGATGTTTCCCACTGCATAAACGACAGGGCTTCTTTAGGGTACAGTCTTTGGCTAAGTGTGATCGCCCACATTTCCAACAACGCTTGTTGTCTTTGATCCATTTGATCATCTGCTCTGTACTAAACGCCTGGAAAGTGGTACACTGGCTTAAATAATGTTCGGTACTGTTACAATATGGGCACAGAGGTCTGCTCTGTTCAGATCCCCGTGCTGGCTTGGACTGATGTGAGGGCGTCGGCACTCGAGTGATCGTCTCTGGGGGTCGGTCGGCTCCATGCAGGACAGAAGCGTGTTTATACTTCGCCACTGGGCCTGGTTTGGGCCGCGCCATTCTACTTATCTGATCTTTCCCCAGATTCGACTGCTCAGAGTCCCGACACCGGGATTTAATCCTGAGCCACTCTGCCAGATCCGGTAGAGTGTAGGAATCTTGATGGGGCAGGTGTCGTTTAAATGCGGCACGCAAGTCCGGGGGTAGCTTAGTGAGTAAGCGGACTGCATGTGAGGCGCAACTTAGTTCGCTTTCTCCCTTTGGACCTAATGAGTTCAGGAGACCCACGAGGGCCTGAATTTCGAGGGCAAACAGTTTGAAACTAGTCGTATCTCCTGTCTGTACATTAGGGGCATCCATGACTTCTGCTATCTTAGCTAGGGCTAACTGGAAAGGTAGTCCATATTGGCTTTTAAGCATAGTCATAGTGTCTGTGTATGGCTGAGGGGAATTGAGGAATGAGTCTGCTATTAGGCGAGCCTCTTTAAATTTGAGGTGTCCTAAAAGAATCTGATACTTAAAGAGTTCATTTGCATCGGGAGGGAGGATGTTATCAAGGGCTAACTTCAGATGAGTGAACTCTCTAGGGTCTGGACTGGTGAAATTTGGAATTGTTGGATGCGGGCCTTTATAGGACGTGTCTGGAGATACAACACTCTGGGGCCGCCCCATCGGAGGAGGATATTGCAGATTAGGTAGATAGGCATATGTATCTACTTCTGACTTTAAGGGACTCTTACTAGGTGGCACTTGGGGGGGTGCGGGGGCTAGGTTTTGGAGTATAAGGCTCTGGCTCTGGCACCACTGCCTCAGGTGGTTTATAGATAGCTCTGGGCAATGGGACTGGAGTCTCTATGACCTGCTGTGGTCTGGGAGCTAGCAGAGCTGTCTGCAGATTTATTGTTAAATTCTGCATATCCTTATAAAGGACCTTAAATTGTCGGAGTTCCTCCAGAATGGCCACTTGATTTTCATGGAGTTGCCTAATCTGTTTCTCTATGTCATGATTCTTTGACTTATCACTAATGGGTGTGAGGGCAGCCTCGTCCTCTTGTGAAAAAGGCTCCTCCTCTTCATCACTTTCGAAAGGCTGTGTGGTGAGCCACGGTCTATCTTGATGTATGTCGACATCCGAATACAGAGCGCCAGTAGCTCCAGCCGTTGCGTCGATGTCATCAGTATGTGAACTTAGAGGAAGGGAATCAGTATAATCGAGGGGTAACACAATAGATTCATCTCTCATTGTGCTTAGCTGTGTTTCCTCTTCTTGTTCACGAGAACGCTGTGCATAGTATTTCGCCTCATAGTCTTTAAGGTGGGATGGGGACTGAGTTCTGCGTCATAGGCGCTGACACTCACAGGAAGGTTGCTCTGACATCCTACTTCTGTGGTAAGCACACTTATCCGGCTCGAAGGACCAAATGTTAGGAAGTTTTCCCATCCAGTTCGAAGGAGCCAATGTTAGGAAGTTTCCCATCTTGCTCGAAGGACCATATAAGGATTCTCACTATCTGGTATGCGCTGATCAGGGGATTGTACTCGCCCCAGCGCGTCAGTAAAAACACGATACAGGATTCAGAACACTCTACTTTACTGGGTATAGAATTGATTGTATATGAGGTGATTCTTGCTGCATTCTGCATCACGAAACCCACTGAACAGCAGCTAGCAGAAGACAGCAAGAATCACCTCCTAACATTGGCTCCTTCGAGCTGGATGGGAAAACTTCCTAACAACTATATTTATCCTAGTTATTCTACTGTACATATATAATTTTACATTACATCCTACAAATATATTTTTGTCGCATTGTTGTTTTATTGTATCGATGTGTACAATATTGAATGAAAAACATTTTAAATAAGGTTACTTATATGTGACCTAATGGTACAGAATAAATATAAACATAGCTCATTGATCGTCAACTTCTGGAACATACACTGCCTTGCGAAAGTATTCGGCCCCCTTGAACTTTGCGACCTTTTGCCACATTTCAGGCTTCAAACATAAAGATATAAAACTGTAATTTTTTGTGAAGAATCAACAACAAGTGGGACACAATCATGAAGTGGAATGAAATTTATTGGATATCTCAAACTTTTTTAACAAATAAAAAACTGAAAAATTGGGCGTGCAAAATTATTCAGCCCCTTGACTTTCAGTGCAGCAAACTCTCTCCAGAAGTTCAGTGAGGA
The DNA here is from genome assembly GCA_014706435.1 of Silurus glanis. Lineage (NCBI taxonomy): Eukaryota > Metazoa > Chordata > Actinopteri > Siluriformes > Siluridae > Silurus > Silurus glanis. The sequence continues at coordinate 12,050,551 of JAAIIK010000008.1, forward strand.
TCTCTGAATGATCCAATGTTGACCTAAATGACTAATGATGATAAATAGAATCCACCTGGCCGTCCCTCTAAACTTTCAGCTCATACAAGGAGAAGACTGATCAGAGATGCAGCCAAGAGGCCCATGATCACTCTAGATGAACTGCAGAGATCTACAGCTGAGGTGGGAGACTCTGTCCATAGGACAACAATCAGTCGTATACTGCACAAATCTGGCCTTTATGGAAGAGTGGCAAGAAGAAAGCCATTACTTAAAGATATCCATAAAAAGTGTCATTTAAAGTTTGCCACAAGCCACCTGGGAGACACACCAAACATGTGGAAGAAGGTGCTCTGGTCAGATGAAACCAAAATCGAACTTTTTGGCAACAATGCAAAACGTTATGTTTGGCGTAAAAGCAACACAGCTCATCACCCTGAACACACCATCCCCACTGTCAAACATGGTGGTGGCAGCATCATGGTTTGGGCCTGCGTTTCTTCAGCAGGGACAGGGAAGATGGTTAAAATTGATGGGAAGATGGATGGAGCCAAATACAGGACCATTCTGGAAGAAAACCTGATGGAGTCTGCAAAAGACCTGAGACTGGGACGGAGATTTGTCTTCCAACAAGACAATGATCCAAAACATAAAGCAAAATCTACAATGGAATGGTTCACAAATAAACATATCCAGGTGTTAGAATGGCCAAGTCAAAGTCCAGACCTGAATCCAATCGAGAATCTGTGGAAAGAACTGAAAACTGCTGTTCACAAATGCTCTCCATCCAACCTCACTGAGCTCGAGCTGTTTTGCAAGGCGGAATGGGCAAAGATTTCAGTCTCTCGATGTGCAAAACTGATAGAGACATACCCCAAGAGACTTACAGCTGTAATCGCAGCAAAAGGTGGTGCTACAAAGTATTAACTTAAGGGGGCTGAATAATTTTGCACGCCCAATTTTTCAGTTTTTTATTTGTTAAAAAAGTTTGAAATATCCAATAAATTTCGTTCCACTTCATGATTGTGTCCCACTTGTTGTTGATTCTTCACAAACAATTACATGAAATGTGGCAAAAGGTCGCAAAGTTCAAGGGGGCCGAATACTTTCGCAAGGCACTGTATACTGTAAATCTCTTCTGTACCCTACATCAGCATGTAGATCCTTAGTCTATGTAAATCCCTATAGTTTGTACTGTTGTATATTTGTTGTCTTGGTGAAGTGTAGCTGTCGGCTGGAAGG